>JADILG010000171.1:6948-35057 GCA_017591655.1 Thielaviopsis populi | reverse complement strand
AAGAGTCATGGCTACCATGGCGATTCTAGGGCCAAGAGAAGGGGGGGGGGGGGGGGGGGGGGGGGGTGTAGAGGGGGGAAGAAGACACGAAGAAGACAAGCATACCGGCATTGTTGCTGAGGCGAAGAAGACTATCCGATCCGATCGTGTTGCTGTAGACGATTTCGAGGTCCCAGACTGTCGGTCCAGCGATTGCGCGCTCTTGATACGTGACGACTGCTGCAAACCTGCAGAAGCGTGCAAAAGAAAAAGGGTCGACTTGGTGGGGTCTCTAGAGGGGCTCCAGATTTTGACAGTGTCGTCATGGATGGATATGCATGGGCCTGGGGCCTGGGGCCTGGGGCCGAAGGTACCCATGATACAAATACCCTTAACGCCGCCCAATGTTCTTAGGGTTGCGGGATACGCTTCTTTTCCGTTTTCTCTTTGTTGCTTTCCACAAGGCGTGATATTATATGAGGATGAGCAGTCGTGCAAAGTGAATAAGAAAGAGTAAGCTTTCAGATTTACGTAATGCTTATCAGGCAAGTACAAAGGAAATTCATCGTCATCAAGATCGTCAAAGTACATAAACAACTGGCTGCGCAGATCGCCAGCCCCCTCTCTCTCCCTCTCACCCTCCCTCGCCCTCGCCCTCGCCCTCTTTGCTTCTCTCGCCCATCGACGATCAGAGCAGGTCGAACCAAAGCCGCAGATATCCACAGACATCCCCTCTCCCCTGCCTCTCCGCTTTACATAATATTGCAGCACTGTTTCTGTACAAAACCAAACAGCACACCCAAAAAGTCGGTCGACTCTGGTTCCTGGTCTTGCTGCGGAGGCCGCTGGTGGTGCTGGCCCTGGTCGGGCTGGTGCGGCGGCACATGGTCTCCGTCGTTCAGCTTGACAATGATGCGCCCGGTGTTATGCTCGTCGGTATGGTATTCCAAGCCCATGCTCTCCAGAACGTGCTCGACGGCCGGCTTAATCTTGGGGATGTTTTTGTTGGAGTGGATGCCCTTGCCGACAATGATGCACAGGCGGGCTCGTCCGGCAGCGCGGTCGGCGCTGATGCGCTCCTCGACTATGCGCTCGGCCTCTTCGACGTACTGGCCGTGCAGATCGATCTCGTCGTCGTCGACGCGGCCCGGCGCATTGTTCTCGCGCATAATGAACTCGCTGGCCTGGCGGTTGTAGTCGTCCATCTTGGCGGCATGGCGTTTGCCCTTGTTGCTCAGCTCCTTGGCCGCAGCGCCATCGCCATTTTCATAGGCTTCGCGCGACTAGATAGGGAGCAAGGGAGGAGGACGACGTCAGCAAGTGTACCTTGGTCCTGCTCCTTCACGTTCGGGTGAGGTGACACGAAGAGTGGGAGGGAGCTTAGCAAGGGGGAGGGGGGGGACATCTCGATGCTGAGGGGCAGGGAGAGCGAGGCTACGTGCTGCGTTGCACAGGCAAGGTCAGGCTCCAACCAGCCACCACCACCAGACATACCTGTTGGAAGCACTCATTGCGTTTCGCGGCCTCCTCGCGAGCCATGTCCCGCAGACGGTCATACTCGGCCTCGATCTCGTCACTCTGATCGTGGTGAACGGCTGAGCAACCACCCGAATATAGACAGCATTAGCATATCTTGTGCGTGCGTACGAGAGTGTGGCCTACAGCATGTTGTCTGCTGTTGGGCATGGGAGAGGGGCGGTGCTGATTTCCGTCGTTCCGTCGTGCTGTTTTCATTCAACGGACGCCTCAATCGCCGCCCTCACGTTCTCCAAACAGCCATACGATAAGGGTACGCAATGTGCGGCGGTCTCGTTGGGCTTGTCCGGATGGGATTGGGTACACTTTGTTTTTTTTTTTGGCGCAGGGGCGTCTTGCAGTTCGTTCACTCACCGTGTTGACGCCGGTCTTCCATCTGAATCGACATTGTGTTCGTTTGTTTATGCGTTCTCGACGTCTTCCTGTGTTCTTAGAGATTCTCAAGGGAGGAAGAAGAGAGAGAAAAAAACTGGAAGCAAAACTGGCGATGTTCAGTGCCAGCAACGGCCACTGTCGAAGGATGCAATAATGAGAGAGAGCGTAGGGTCGATACAGTATTTTTTTTCCTCTCTTTTTTTGGTGGTAGAGACTTAAACCCTGATCAAAAAAATGAACCATAAGGCATCCATCCATAAAAGATCGGCTGCGTCTAGAGGCCAGTCCATTTTGAATTCAATGTTCAGCTGGTCTCTGGCCAGCTCTCTTGTTTAGCCCTGGCCCGCCTGACCCGACTGAGTTCCTGAGTCCCAAAGTCTCATTTTGAATTTGGGTTGGCGACTTTACAAACACCAAAGGAAAAAAAACAGGGAAAAAAATTGGTATCTTTGTAGATCACTGGTGAAAAAAAAAAGAAAAGAACTTGATGGCGTTGGCGTTGGCTTTGGCTTTGGCGGTTAACTATAGCGTGTGTTGCACCATGGAAAACTAAGTTGATATTCACAGATTATCTAGAGAAATACCGAGGGGGAAATTCTTCACTCTTCACTCTAGGGTTATAACCCTATGCCTGTATTACCTGTCATTGAACCCTAAGCACTGCAGGCTTGGTGCATTCTTGGGGCTTCTGTCTTGCAAAGGACGCTGGAAGCTTCATTGCTTCTGCTTCTGTTTCTGCTTCTGCTTCTGCTTCTGTTTCTGTTGTCTTGTTGTTTCTTTCCCAGTGCTGCATGGTCCAGGGAGTTGAAAGCGGAATCACGTATTCCCAGAACAGCCAGTCGCAGAAAGCAAAGAACCAGAAGCTCATTAGACTGAGTCAGTCAAGGCCAAAGTCCCTCACGTGTGTGATCAAGTATTTGTATGCATGAAACAACCCATTCCATGCATTCCAATTGAATTCGAACGGTGTATGGCAAAAGTCATGTCATCACTCACGGACATAGCATTAAGTTGACAATAGAGGAAAGGATATCCCAGACTTGGCTCGCTCTGTCGCCATCAAGTCTACCGATGGCATGGATATAAACAGGGCCTGTACTTTTGTGTGCAAATGAAGGCAGATTCAAGATTCATTAACGCACATACTGCGCCCGCACGAGAAAGAAGATTGAGATGCTCCTAGTCGTATGCAGAATGACCTCAGCATACTCCACCAGTCTAGATGCACCTATATACACCCGTGTGTCCTGTGTCCTGTGTCCTGTGTCCTGTGAATAAGTACCAAGTACGTGCGCACGCCAAGCTGCATAACCCTCATATGAACCGCGTCGTGGAGATGAAGAGAGCCCTGTGCGCAGGCCTTGCGCCCTGCGTGTCTGACAAGACAAGGGGAACGCACCTACAGCGTCCAATGTAATTGACGAGAAAGAATGGAGATTCAACCCAAGACTGCAACGATATTAAGATTAGCAAGGACTTCAAACTTATTTATTTCACAAGTCAGAGCCAGAACTTATGCTTGATGGGCGATGGGGTATATGCACTGATGTGGCGGTATATGCGAGAGACAAAGAGCAAGCTGTGGGTCATGCACTTGCGAGAAAGACGGCGAACATGTATAATGTGCAAGTATGCGCGCGGACAGAGACGGCAATGTGCGGTGTGCCGTACATGTATTCATACTGCTATACGCACTACACGTGGCAGACATCGCGTACATACATATATACATACATACATACGTACGCTTGTACATCGAACGTAGATAGACCAACTAGTAGTGTATACACTCGGTTTGGATAAAGGCGCTCTTGGAACAGTCCATGACGTTATACAGGCGATTCGACTACTAGAAAGCATGGTTCCAAGGTTGCATGCAATACCCTGAAGAATATCATGCTAAATAGCGTCAAATTGTTGAGTTATTGGGAGAGTGAAGCCTGTCTCGTTAATCCCATCATCTGCTACACTCAGATATTACAATGAAGCAAATCCAATGTGACAGTCTTGAGGATCGATGGGGGCTATCGGTGAAATCACGAGAGTGGTTTGTCCTAAGTTGTGTGGCGCCGTGACTATACTTTCATGGTATAGGTTGCAAGTGTCGGCCGTCCTATTGCTTGGCAGTTTCGCGGGAATGAGACTGACAAGCAAGCAAGGCAGGTGACAAGGCTCTGGGCCAAGCTTGTTTCAGTGGAGGGGAGGAAGTCGGAGAAGGCAAGTTTTGGTTTGATGTGCTGAAAGCATCAAAACACACCGCTTGGGAGACGGGCCAAGGAAGGACCATAGAATGTTCGATGAGAAGCAAGACTCTCCCTAGGATATCCAAGCAAGGATTCCTGTTGCGGGTTTGCCACAGAGATGGAGATGTGCAGCCAGGTTTTGTTTGAGTTAGAGAGCACTTGGTTCAGAGATGCCACAACGGATGGGTGGATGTGGGTCAACAGATATTGATGGAAACATCGAGATATGGTCGGTCGCAATGTATAAAGACTGATTTCCAAGCAATTCGACCAGTTTCATGATATGGCTTCATCAGCTGCAGGATTGGATATATGCATGAAATAAGGCTCGTCACTTCAAGTCACAGCGGGAAGACTGATGTCAAAAGAAAAATAACTTGGGCGGACGGGTTTCGGGAGTGTAGTGCTGACTCCATGCCCGAGACTCCACGCCTGAGAAGGGGGAAGGGGGGGACATGGTGATAGAGGGCTGGCACGTGCAACTAGTGTTGCGGCAGGCGGACTAGAAGCCTGAAGAAGTGTCAAACTCAGCTATAGGGCAGGTATGTATTGACTAGGGAGGGCCAGGTGAGAAAGCCAGCAAGCTAAACCAAGTTCTTGTGTTAGTACGACAAGGTAGCTAGTAGCCAGGGTAGGTGAAGAGCGGAAAGGAGAGCAAGGCAGAGAATGGGCATGCGAAAGAAACTAGGAAAAGGGGAAAATCCACAGGCCAAAGTCCAACACAGTGAAATCACTGTTCGCGTCGGCGAGACGTTTGATCCTCATTGAATGGGCTGTGATACTACCAGGGCTACGCCGTGTCGTGCTATCCCATAAAGGGCGAAAATGGACTTTAATGCCGAAGGTTAAAAAAGAAAAGGTGTCAAAGCGGAGAATGGGGGGAAGAAGGAAGAAGAGAATTAGAGAGAGCGGGAGAGAGAATAAACGGTTGAATGAAGATTTGTTTGATTTAAGGCATAAGATCTTGTTCCGAGGCGGGTACTTGGGGAAAAAAAAAAAAAGGAAAGTGATAGTCATGAAGGGGCGCACACAAAAGAGGATTAGGGTTTTTATGTTATTTTGACTGTTTTGTTGGGGTAGGGCTTGTATACATCAAGAGGGAAGGTGCAGACATGGTACTATGTAGACGAGTTTGAGTATAGGTATGTCTGTATGCCTGTTTGTCTGTTTGTATCTACCCGAGAAGCTGCAAAACCGACAGACAAAAAAAACAACACAGCCAAGCCGGATTGGGCAGCTTCCGATAAACACTCCCAACAGTCTTCCGGCTTTATATGGGTATCTTATCGTGACCTGTGAATGTACTGTACGTACGTACGTGCTTTCCTCTTGACGCCCGTTTGTATCTTGGTATTGGCAAGCAACAGAGAACAGCAGCATACTCAGTCTCCGATGCTGCTTAGTTTCTTGCTGTGGCTAGCCTGTCTGTCTGTTCTGCCTATCTCTTCATTTTCTTTTGCCTCGGAAACATTAGTGTGTATAACCAAGCGTGAACATGTCTGCCCCAATTTCTTTATTTAACCCTATTCGGTGCTGTCTTTTTTTTGTTCTCTTTCTCTTTCTCTCTCTCCGTCTCTCTGCCTCTTTATTCGTTCATTTATCTCTTTATTCCTCTTCTTCCCGTTCCGCTGCATGTATTCCTCCGCAACAGCCCGCTTAGCCAATGTGGGCATATAGGCCCATGCTTCAAGCCATCGAGCATAAAGCATGACATGATCGGACCAAGAAAGATTTGAGCTTCGATCAAGCAATTATCAAGGTTACTACAAGGTAGGAGAAAGCAGGTACATGTATTTAACGGAGGACGTTTTACCTGGGCCTAGGTTTGGCTCCTAGCAGATGATGCTAGCCTGTGACCTGTGACCTGTAGCCTGTAGCCTGTGGATGGGCTCTGACTTCAGGCTGTTCTACAGTAGTCGTCGTATTTATGACTAGAGGACCAAGCTTGTTTCTTTAATCTCCTATATATTTTGTCATGACTTATGCCGGCCCATGCTTGTAGCTGCTATTTTCCTAGTTGTCCGGGGACTGCGGTTGCGCTATGCTGTGCTGTGTACTGGTGCAAAGGCTTCTCCGACTGGGTCAACGCTTGTTGGCAAACTGTTTTCTAGAAGAACATGAATGGCATAGGCTCAATCATGACATCCGACTTGAAGGACAAACAGCACAGAAAAAAAAGAACACAGAAGTACAAGCCAAGAATACATTGCGCACTAACACAATACATACTACCCCCTGCGCAAGCGAACTGAGGGCGCCCGTCCCCCACGATAATCACGGGGAGCACAGTGCAAAAGCGCCAAATGCACATTATATGGGCGAGAGGGTCTATTGAATGGGATCCTAGCTCAGCTGTCTGCAACAAGAACAAATTTCGATAAAACATCAAAGCAGACAAGACAGACAGACAGACAGACAGACAGAATAGAAGGACCAGCGACAAAGACAAGAAAGATGACGAAGCAGGAAAAAAAAAGCAGGCAAGGGAGCGTGAAAAGGCAGTCGAGATTGATGTTTGTGTCGGCTTGTCTCGCCTCATTTTGCTTTCTTCCTCTTGTTCTTTAGCAGCTTCTGTAGTATTGTTGTTGTTGTTGCTCATACTGTGTCAGTATGAGTACATATATGTATGCTTATATATGTATGTGTACATATAGGTACTCGCACATATGTTCATGTACTCATGTGTACATACGAGCTACGTATATATTCATGTAGGTACATGACAATGCGTAAATGCATATGCACATGCTAGGCAAGTACACACGTGCATTGTTCCAAAAACTTGCAGCAACTTCTTATTGACACCTGAAAATAGGTACCTTGGTAGCTCAGTACGTCTACCTATGTATCTCTGATTGGTACTTTTACCTATCTATACCTAGATAGAGTCTGAGAACGACTGCCTGTCATGCAATTTTCTATGGGATGACTAAGCAACAGGGGCCAGAGTGGCTTGGCTGGCTCCAGATGTTTGTGATTTTGTATGGATCACTATGGCAAGTCAAGTGAAAGTCAAAACAAAGATAAAGCCCTACAAACCAAGCCAGTCTAGGCGATTATCTGCAGAACCAACCGTGTGTGTTTGTGTGTGTGTGAGTGTGTGTGTGTGTGTGTGTGTGCCAGCTGCTCGACGCTCGGCTTGTTCGTCCTTAGAATCTGACCTCTGTGGGAGCGTTGCATTGCCACTCACTGCGGCCCTGAGCTAGGTCTGCTTAGTCTCCCTCACCATGCAGTGCAGCGCAAATCGATAGTATAGTGTGTGTCTATGCTCGGAATCTGTACAGGGACGGTGACATGCAAACTTGGCTTGTTCTCCCGTTCTTCTCTGGCAGGCAAAGCGAGAGAGAAAGAAAGAAGGGAGGGGAGGGGAGGGGAGGGGCGATGCAACGGAAGAGGCGGCTTTTTTTTCTTTTTCTTTTCGGGGGTTTTTTTTTCAGTTTTCTTTTCTTTTTTCTTTTCTTTTTCATCCCTTTTTCCCTTTATCTTCCTGCGCGTTGGCCTGCGAGTCTAGAAAGCCACTAGTGAGATGTAAGGAACAAGACCAAAGCAAGAGGAGAGTTAAAGAAGAAAAAAGAAAGGATAAAATAGCGGACGGACAATAGCCCATTACGCTCTACGCGGTGATTTTATCGGTTTTGGGATGAACTTGCATCAACATCAGGATTCAAGATGAATGGCCGTCGAAAGAAGCAGAGCACCAAAAAAGGGGGAAGGGGGGACTTGCTGTTGACGCTCCGCGGGGTTTGAGTTGGCGCAGAAAAAAAAGTCGTTAGTGGTGATGTAGTACAGTAGTACAGGCTTGGCTGGTGCTCTTGCAGCACAAGCACAAGCACAAGCACAAGCACAAGCACACAGGACGAGACCAGTGTCTTGGTATCATCCTGAATGATAGAACGAGACGACGGGGGGACAGGCATCGCCAGCAACCAAAACGGCCACGGCTCTGCTCGGGCAAAGAGAAAGAGCTAAATGAGTCAATATTATGGGCGAGGAGGTTATTCTCAATAGGCGAGACTCTCTGTTTTTCTGTCCTAGACCCAAACCCAGACCTAGACCCAAACCCAAACCCAGGCGCAGAACAGACCCGGAACCAGATGCAAAACACAGCAAGTACACACCCAAGCCCTGAAAATAAACAGCAGGCATAACAAACAGACAAACAGAATAAAAAACCAACAAGGGAAGGTCACAAAAAAGAAAAAGAAGAGCGCGGAAAGCAAAGGATTCCTACAAGACAAAAGCAACACTTAGTCTCGCACTGTCCGCCTGTAGCGTGCCATTGGATGAATGGTCCCTGGACCTATTGGACCTATTGGCCCTTTGGCCCTTTTAGCGGAGAGGGCTCTACAAACGAGAGAAATTACCGCCTGCTTTCGTCCTTGATGCAGGCTGGCTGGGTATGCACATATACAAATGCTACGAATAAAGCAAAAAAAAAAAAGCTAAATTTCTGTTTTTCCCGACTTGTATACATTCCCTAGAAATTACTTCTCAATGCATAAGCATGTGCATGTGCTTATGTACATTTGGACTTGTACTGCACATGTACTGTGCTGCTGCTGCTGCAGCACACGACCGACCCACCTGAGTCTCGTACAGTGCGCCCAAATGTACGAACACCCTTGTCTTGACTTAACTTCCATCGAAGCAGCAGGAGAAACAAGAAGAATCGCAGTCCCTTGATTTCACTAGAATGATTTCTAGACCACTCATTCAGGGCGCTGACAACAAGAAAAAAAAACAAATACTTGGAATCGCAGATGCAGCAGAAAAAAGTAAAGGGAGACAACGAAAAAAAAGAGAAAATGTCGTATGATTACTACTAGGTTCGTTTCTCTTAGCGGGTGTCTATCAACTGCTGCGCTTGGACCCTCTTTGCTTTCCTTTCTCGTTTGCTCTTCTTTCCTATTCCCTTTCCTCTTGCCTTGCTTTTGTCTAGCCTGATGGAAGGCGTGAATCCCTAGGAGAGAACGGCCAGCTACCCCTGAACTTCGCGACCCACGCTAGCACTGGGTACGTACTGTACTGCACTTCTTGCCGTTTCTTGTCTGGCGCCACCTTCCTGTAGCTGTTACACTTGCTTTGTGTACTGCGCTCTATTTTGCCTGATGTTTTTTTTCTTCTTCTTTCCTGCTACCTTGCCTTTGAGTGAACACTGAACTAGGGGGGCTACAGAACATGATATATGGGCCGTGAGCCATATATCACAAAACATGGACCGCGGCCGTGGACCGTAGCCATGGATTGCTCGTCTCTGCTACTGCTGCTCCTTGCTCATGCTACTGTACCTCATCCCTTGATGCTTTTGGCGGCGCCCCTGCCCTGGTTTCTTGGCCCATACATACTCTTGCAGCACAGACCCGTGCACAGTGTGCAGAGTTAAGCCTCAAAGAGGCAATTGTCCTGTCTCTAGCCATCTAGGACCCCTGTCTGCAAGGCCGTGTCGGCTGAAGCTGGATTTCACTGTCCAACTTACAGTTGCTTCTTGTAGTTGCTCTCTTTTATCCTTGCGTTTGCTCTTGCTCTTTCTTTCTCTTCTTCCCCTTCTCCTTCGCACCTGCCTCAACTCTCTTGCACAGGCGTGATTTTCCCAGTTTTCCCATTCTGTGCGCTTGTCGCTCCTTCCCCGTTTCGCTCAAAGGCCCTGCAAGAAAGAAAACTCCCCAGTTCCCTTCTTCAATTCTTGCTTCGCTTTTTCTCTGCTTCTTCCTTTTGTTCTCTTTTCCATCTTGACAACATTCTCACCAAAACACACACGCACAAACACAAACACACACGCACACGCACGCACGCACACAAACTCACGCCCGCATATCGAGACACTTCGAGTAAACAAAAACTCCACGTCACAACTCCTAAAATACTGTGATATTTGCGTTTTGTTTTCTTAACCTCATTCTCTACTTTCCGTATATCCATCTTTCATCTCCGGCTCGCCTACAACTCGCCGTTTAATCGCGATCGTATTGGCTTGCTTGATATCTTCTTTGCCGCCTCATTGCGGACTATCACGACTCCAAACCCCGTGCTGCCTGCTGTAGCTCACTCTCCACCCCTATTGGAAGACTCGCCGCAGTCGCCGTTCTACTCTTTATTCGTCTACCTACGATCCAATTTCTCGCGCCCCTTTTTGCTACTTCCTGACCTTCACACAGCTATCGCCAGGTAGAGCACCCATCCTAGGTACGTTTGTTCACAGCCATAAAGTCAATTGTCCTTGCCCACATCATCAACTGCGCGCCGCGACAATCTTGTTGAGCAGCCTACATCATTCCTCGTTCTATGCATCAATAAAAAAAAGCCACGGATTGCACTGCTCGACGATCCCGTCTCAGACGCCATCGGACGCGCTTGAAGCAACCGATGTTTTTGATGCCATAAAACATCTCCGGTAATTTTCACATCGAAAACCGCCTGGAATCTACACGCACAACTTGCTTCTATCAACGACATCGTCTCGGTTCATCGGATGTGATTGACCATTATACTGTCATTCGCGACCTGCACTTTTCAAATATGGCCAATTTTGCTCGGACGTCTTGGCGCGCTTTGAATATTGCCACCGCTTCTCTTATCATGAAAAAAAGGGACACCCTTAACTAACAATCTACGTGTTAATAGCAAATCAACAAGTTGATCTTGACCCGAACTCTCCTGACCGCGATTTGCACTATTCATTCTTCAATTTACCGACCAGAGCGTTTTCTGGAACCTCCTGCACAATGGGTTGCGGAATGAGCACAGAGGACAAGGAGGGCAAGGCCCGGAACGAGGAGATTGAGAACCAGCTTAAGCGCGACAAGATGAACCAGAGAAATGAAATCAAGATGTTGCTTCTTGGTAAGCCCCCCCCTTAACACACAGACACACATATGTCGACACAGGCGCTGAATGTTGCGTGACGCGCTGCTAACATAATTACAGGTGCTGGTGAATCTGGAAAGTCTACTATCCTCAAGCAGATGAAGCTGATCCACGAGGGCGGCTACTCCCGGGATGAGCGGGAATCTTTCAAGGAAATTATTTTCAGCAACACAGTCCAGTCCATGCGCGTCATCCTTGAGGCCATGGAGACTCTGGAGCTCCCTCTCGAGGACCAGCGTATGGAGTATCATGTCCAGACTATTTTCATCCAGCCTGCTCAGATCGAGGGCGATGTTCTTCCCCCGGAGGTTGGCACCGCCATCGAGGCCCTGTGGAAAGATCACGGCGTGCAGCAGTGCTTCAAGCGTTCGCGTGAATACCAGCTCAACGACTCTGCGAGATAGTGAGTAGTGATCTTCCCTCTGATGCGACGCGCCCAAGTACGGTCAAACATGCTAACAAATTGATGTAGCTACTTTGACAACATTGCGCGGATTGCTGCCCCCGACTACATGCCCAACGACCAAGACGTGCTGCGGTCACGTGTCAAGACCACTGGTATCACCGAAACCACGTTCATTATCGGCGACTTGACCTACCGCATGTTCGATGTCGGTGGCCAACGTTCCGAGCGTAAGAAGTGGATCCACTGCTTCGAAAACGTTACTACCATTCTCTTCTTGGTCGCCATTTCGGAGTATGACCAGCTGCTATTCGAAGATGAGACGGTCAACCGTATGCAGGAGGCCTTGACACTGTTTGACTCCATCTGCAACTCCAGGTGGTTCATCAAGACTTCGATTATTCTGTTCCTGAACAAGATTGATCGTTTCAAGGAGAAGCTGCCCATCAGTCCTATGAAGCAGTACTTTAATGACTACGAGGGCGGCGACGACTACGCAGCTGCATGCGACTACATTCTCAACCGCTTCGTCAGCTTGAACCAACACGAGACTAAGCAAATCTACACGCACTTCACCTGCGCCACAGATACTACCCAAATACGCTTCGTTATGGCAGCAGTGAACGGTATGGCCCATTCCAATACATGTGTGGACATGCGAGGACATGTCCAAGTTTTACAAGACAGAAGCTAACAATGCCAAACAGACATTATCATCCAGGAAAATCTGCGTTTGTGTGGTCTGATCTAAGCCATACAGCATGCAGTCGTCACGTCATATACACACACGTACGGGGGCGCATTGGTTGCTTTTTTCCTTTTCTTTTCTTTTTCCCCCTTAATCGTTCATTGTGGTTCTTCTTTTTCTTTTCTTTGTTATTTTTTCCTCTACTCTTGTCCATTTTCCATACCATCAATACCCAACCGAACCTGATCCGTGCCTTTTTTCTTTTCTTGTACTCTTGTCGACTGGACTGTCTATCTGTTGCTGCTGCCTTGTAACCTGAAGCTCAACGACATTGAAGCGACTCAGTCTCTAAGCGCGGAGATACTCTGCCCAAGGGTCACTGTTTCCCCTCTTCCGGATTCTTCCATCCGTTCCCATGACCCTCATCTCGATCTCCAACCCTCTTTATTTTCTTGTCGTGTACTCCATTTTAGGCGCCGTCTTTGCGCACCACCATATGCCCCGTCCGCGCCCCCTTTCCTTTGCTTTTTTTCTTTTCTCTTTCTTTTTTTTGTTGTTCTTTCTTGGTTGGGCATGAAGAGTTGCTCAAAGTCGTGACGGACGGGTCTCTCTGTATGAAAAGACGAATGTTTGTTTTTTTCTTCTCTTTTCTTTTCATCTTGTGTTGTTGCTGCTGCTCGCGCTGTTGATGGCTTCGTTGTTTTTTTTTTTTCTGCCCTGTCTGTTTCCCTCCTTTTTTTTCTTTTTAATATCTTGTTGGGCGTCTTTCTTTTGATCAAGAAGAGAAGATGGAACGAGAAAATGGTTGTCAATGTTTTTATTTATTTATTTATTTCACCAATTTAAAGAATGTGCCTCATTTGTGTGTGTTGTGGTCGTGAATGTATGCATGCATACAAGGCCAACCTGGGCGTGGTCCCTGATCTTCGCGATATCCTTCCGCTTAAACGAGCAAGTAGCAGGCTGGAGCCACTTCTCAGCGTACATGGGATTCTTGGTCCACTGGCCAAGACCATGGCCAGCCAAGTAAGTAACTAAACTAATGCAATAGAGGGGAACGGCCGTCTTAAATCATGGCCTGTCAATGCAGGTTCTGGTGTAACTCTGTGTTCCTCCAGGGACGAGCAGGACGAGCGGGAAGAAAAGGACGAGAAGAACGAGAAGGACGAGAAGGACGAGAAGGAGCAGGAGTGAGAGGGAGTGAGAGGGCTCGAGCTGGCTGCAGTGCGTAAAGAGAGAACACGGACAACTTCCAGGTGGTTCTCTCGTCACAAGTCCCGCACATTCTGTCAGTCCGTCGGTGCCACAAGACCAGAGCCACTGCCGGCTGGCTCCGCCACATTGCCAGCTGGATACAACTGGCCCCACTCGACTCGACCTCGATCTGACTTCTCCCCGCCGAAGCGTCAACCCCGCCGACTTCATGCGCCTATTGCCGCCGGATCCAGCCGCCGGCAGCTGTCATGGCTCTTGGCCGACCCGGCGGCCCATCCGCCACGCCGCCACGTCGCCACGCCGCCACGCCACATGCAACAAGAAAAACGGCCGCCGTTTGGCTGCAGCTGGCGACGACGAAAGGGGCTTTTTAACTTGAACAAGGCTGAAGGCGGGGTTTTCGATTTTTCTTCCTTTATGCATATTTTCTTGTTCTTTTTCTTTCCTTCATTCGTCTTGTCACGATCTTTTTTCTTGGCTTCTTCTTTTTCTTGTCATCAACCATCGCCACAAAGGCTTCATCGCACATCTACATAGAAGGATCAACAGAAAACAGAGCACGTCACCGTTCACAATAAAAAAAGAAACAAGAACGACATAATTACAGACTATTGAACCACAACGATGAAAAATACGACACACGGCGGCCACATGCGACACACGACATACAACACACAACAGACAGCAGAAGAGCACGAAAAAAAGAATCCATGAGAATATACCCAACCAACGACATTCCACCCCGAAACGAAATGACATCACACCACAAGAACAATAACAGAACCCAGTAGCCTCTTTCTCTCTCCCTCTCCCCTTCCACTTCCCATCTCTACATGTTCATCGACGACGGGTCTGGCGAGCGCAGAGGCTCCAGCTCATCCTGCCGCATCTGCGCGCCCTCGGGCGTCTGCAGGAAGACTTCGTACTCGTGCATCCGCAACGCAAGCTGCTTGGCTGCCGCATCAATCGCCAGCAGGTGCCGTGCCCGCGCCGAGCCCTCGCGCACATCGCGGAACGCTTTCTCGACCAACGTCGTAGCTTCGTCGTCCAGCCCCGACTGCAGCGCTGCAAACTCCGCCGCCACTACCGCTGGCGTCTGCGTGCCGGGTGTTGTGGCAAATGCAGCGTTGGGCTGCAGCAAAAGACCCTGCGATGACTGCGAGAGACGCGACGCCTGGCTGTGGAAAGCTGGCGCGCGGTTGGTGTGCAGCGCCGGCTGGTGAGCCTGCGGATTGTTCGTTTCTACGAGAGAGCAGAAACGAAATATACAGTTAGCAAATTGATTATTTCAAAGGAGACGAGAAAAAGAAATACAAGAAGAGGGAGATGCGACGTTACTTACCATGGAACGAGCAGCGCGAGCCGCTGGCGTTGTACCAGCAGTTGGCACAGCTGCCACACATCTGTCCTTCAACCACCACACACATGTTCCACGGACCGTGGCCCTTGTGGCAGTTCTTGCACGCGCTAGCCGCCTCATTACCGGCGATATGCGCCAACAGAGCCTCGACGTTGCTTCGCCGGCCAAGGTTAAGAGTCTGGTCCTGGCGGCGCTGCACTGCAATTCGGCGACCGGGCTGTGGTGCCAGGCGCTTGCTCAGCGTGCTGGCGGCACTTTCAATGTCGAGGTTCGTGTAGCCGCTGGCACGCGCCAGACTCTCTGCCGTCTCAAAGCCGTTGTCGTTGGTCGAGCCCGACGTCGTGTCGATGACGAGGTTGGCGGCAGCTGCAGCTGCGCCAATACTGCTGTCTGTCTGCATATCCTGCAGCTGGTCCTGCACGGCCTGGTCGAGCGTGCGCGCTGCCGAGGCCATGGCTGACTGGTTGTCGACGGCGCTGAGGCGCTGTAGCTCGGGGTGGATGGTCGGGTCGTTGGCCGAGTTGGCAAGCAGGTTGGCTGCGGCGCTGAGGTTTTGCAGTTGGCGCTGGGTGTCGGCAGCGTCGGCGGCAACGGCAGCAAGATCGTGGTGAGGGTGCTGGTGGTGTTGGTGATGCTGATGCTGCTGTTGCTGCGTCTGGTGCGGCGTCTGGTGCTGGTGCTGGTGCTGATTCTGATTCTGATGCTGTTGTTGCTGTTGCTGTTGCTCGTGGTGGGCCAGGGCAGCGCTAGTGTCGATAGTGGCACCAGCGACTTCGGCGGCAATGGAGACAGGGTCAGTCGAGCCAGCCGTAGACACTGTCACGTTCACGTTCACGGCGTCCCCCAAGCCGTCCTCGCCGTTGGCGATGCGCTCCAACGTGTCTTCGAGCAGCGGCGATGGCCGCCCGTGAGCGTGCGGGTGCGGGTGGCGCCGGACTGGCGGGCCCGGCTTGGTGATCTTGTTGGCGGCGGCCGCGGACGGCGTAGCGATGGACGTGGCGCGGTTGCGCACTGGCGAGCGGGCGGGAGCGGTGGTGGCAGCTCCGGCGCGCATCGACATACTCGCTTGCTAAAAAGAATGACCGGGAATCACCGCGAGGGGATGATGAAGGAAGGAGGTCTTGAATCAGGGAAGCAAGAACCAAGACGACCAGAAGGATATTCTTCGCGATGTTATGCGCGCAACGAGACGAGACGAGCCGGCCGTGTCTGTGTGCGATCGGTCGGCAAAGGAACCTGGAAGGGTGTCGAGATTGGCGCGCGTGATTGGGTTCGAATAAGCGAATATACGAGCCGAAAGAAAAAAAAAAGATTAAACACCTGTTCTGGCTTCCCCTGTTGGCGGTTCTTGTGAATCGATGGGCAGAGAATCAAAGGCTAGCCGGAAGAAAATGCAACGGGAAAAAAAAAAGAAGAACAAGAAAATAAAAAAAAAGAGGTCACGGCAAGGCTGAGGAGAGAGATAGAGATGGAGAAAGAGAGAAGAGAGGGGAGTGCGGGTACAAGCTAAGGCTAAGCTTGTTCAGGCCTTGTGATTAACCCTCTTTGTTTTCTTTTTTTTTTCTTGGGGGGGGGGGAAGATAAAAATTGAAGGCGCGAAGAAAAAGAAAATTGGGTAGACACTGACTGAGACGGGCCCACTTCTTTTTGGTGCTCTTGTTCCTGGTCGTGGGCTGTTGGTAGAGGGTCTACAGGGGACTGGAATATAAGGCATCGAGTCGACCCTCTAGACCGGGTGAATGGCTGCGGGCTACAGGCCATCGACGCCCTGAGCCTAGAGCCTAAAGCCTATAGGTACAGGCTACAGAACCCACTACTCACATACTTCTGGCCTTTTGGCACCTGCTGGCTGTGTGCGTGTGTGCAACGGTCAAATGGACGACGACAACCACGTTGCTACGAGTCGATACAGCCGGTCATCAGTCCGTGCTTTCATATACTGGGTACACAGGTACATACATCTATTTTATCTACCCAGCTCATATGTCTACTTACAAACCAAGCTCTACAAAAAAGTAAAAGTAGGCCATACATACATACACCTTTACTCTGCTGCCGGCGGCGGACCCGCATACGCCAGCCGGCCCTTGTCCATCACCACCAAAAAGTCAGCGTCCTGGACAGCCTCCACGCGGTGCGCAATGGTAAATACGGTGCTGCTGCGCAGCTCCTCCCGCAGTACGCTCTGGATATAGCACGCCGTCTCCATGTCGATGGACGCCGTGGCTTCGTCCAGGATGACAATCGGGCTGTGCCGGAGCACCGCGCGTCCCAGCCCGACCAGCTGGCGCTGGCCCTGGCTGAGATTCTTGCCGCCGCTGTCCACGGGAGACGAGAGCGTGAAGGAGCCGGACCCGCGCATGACACGCTCGAGAATCGCTGCGCATTCGGCGTCGCTGAACGTACCCGCCGGGTCCAGGTTGTCGCGGAGCGTGCCCGGGAAGAGCACCGGGTCCTGCGCCACAAACGAGATGCGCTGGCGGAGAACGTGCTTGTCGACGCGCGCCAAGTCGACGTCGCCGATCCAGATGGAGCCGGGTGCTGCCGACGGCTCCAAACATGTTTCGGACTCGGCGATGGTGGTGTCCACAAGAGACGGGGTTTCTGGCTCGGTGTCCGAGTATGGTGCTTCCATTTCCGGAGCTAGCGTGGCGAGCAGGGCCAGTGCTAGAGTGCTCTTGCCAGAGCCGGTGCGGCCCGTCACAGCAACAGTAGACCCGGCGGGAATGCGCATCGTGATGTTTTTCAAGCTGGGTTCCAGATGAGGCGCATATCTCAACGTGACGTTGTCAAAAACCACGTCATCCGTGGGCAGGGGCCACTCCGGCTCCGGCGTAATGTCACCCTGGGCCTCCTGGTCTAGATCCAGAAGCTCAATGACTCGCTCCACAGACACAAATTCCAGCTGCAGTTGGCCGTATCTGCGGCACAACACGTGTGTCGTGCTGACAAAGTTGGATGCGGCAGCCAGTACGAAACCAACAGTGCCCGACCCATGCGATCCGAGGATGGCAGCAAGCGTCAGCGTAAACGTTGCCACGGCGGACATGGTGTCGAATCGGCTCTGCAGCCAGGCTTGGAGAGACCAGTAGAAATGGTCCATCTGCTGGAAAGCATCGGTGGTTTTGATGTTGGCGTCGCGGAAGTGGCTTTGTTTGTGGAATGCCCGCACTGTAATCAGGCCTTCCACTAGCGTGCCGAAGTTGCTCATCAGCGGCGAAAGCGAAACCATCTCCAGGCGGCGCAGCGACTGCGAGCATGACAGGAAACTCAGAAACACCGCTACAAAAATAACTGTCATGGTGATGGCCAGTATCAGGAACGCCGGGGCCGTCATGGCGATAACGAGCATGGCCGATGTCCACGTGACGCCGTGCCAGACGCAATAGAATATGTTGGCCGCTACAGAGCCATCGACACTACTCATATCCGACGTCACGCGGTTCATAAGCCGCCCAACCGGCGTCACGTCAAGGAACCGGAAAGTAGACGTCGAGATGCGGTACATGGCCTGGCGAAAAATCGCGCGGCCAGCCGTGTACGACAAAGCTAGGAGAACAATATCGGGAATCACTTGGGCAATGACCATGATCAGCGACAGAATGGCAAACCAATACAGCCAAGGCCTGGCATTGGTCTCGGGCGAGGGCAAGTTCATGTACTGCTCGAGAATAGACTTGATGTCGGGGAGGCCGTGTGAGTTTACCGTGCTGGTGTGGTAGAAGGCGTGCAGCTGTAGCTGTTGAGCAGCCTTGTACCCCTCACCCCACATCTTGAGAAAGTAGTAGTACAGGACGTTCACACTGCGATACGTCAGAAATCCAACAATGATAGCCGACCACCAGTACAGCTTGCCGGCTTTGATGTACCGCCAGTACACCGCACTAACGACCGAGCCGTGTGTGCGGCGCTCTTCTTCGATAAACTTGTCGGGAATGGCATCCTTGAAGCGGTCCTCCTCTGCATCTACATTTGCCTCATCCTCTATGTCCTCGAGCGTGCTCGATGATGACGACTGAGAAGGCGATTTACCCACAAGCGAAGACCCCGCGCAGCCAGCAGAGGCCTCTACTTCAGACACGGGAGGCAAGGAGTGCTGAACCACTTTCCCGTCCATGATCTCTAGTTCCTGCGAGACGTACGGCTTGACCAGGTCAACGCGGTGAGTGACGATAACGACAGTGCGGTCCTTCATCAAACCCGACGTGCTGAAGAGCTTCTGCATGATGCTCTCGGCAGTATGATGATCCAGCGCCGCCAGCGGGTCATCCAGAAGCAGAATTCTGGCCTTGCTGTACACGGCTCTAGCAAGAGCCACGCGAGCCTTTTGTCCGCCCGAGAGACCGATGCCGTTTTCACCAATGGAAGAAAGGTCGCCCGCCTTGAAACCGGCAAGGTCGGGTAGCAAGCAGCAGGCATCCAGAACAAGGCGGTACCGCTTCTCATCAAACGGTGCACAAAAGAGAATATTATCGCGGATCGACATGCTTTGTAGCCAGGGGATTTGCGCACAATAAGCCACCATCTCATTGGGCACAGACACTGAACCAACATGGCGGTCAAGTTCGCCAAGGAGCGCATGCATCAGCGCACTCTTGCCACTGCCAACCCTTCCATAAACTGCAGTCAACCCGGCAGAGCACGAAATGTTGACATTCTCCAGAATACTTTCTGTGCTTCCAGGCCAGGAAAAGCGCGCGCCCGTAATCTCGAGCACAGCGGGCTGGGTTGTGTCAATTTGCACGTGCAAACCGTTGTCGGTAGCATCTCGCTCTCGCTCAGGCTCGGCCATGAAGCGTTCAATTCTTCCCATGGCTACCGCAGCGTTTAGCATGGTAGTAATGAGGTCGGGAAGCTGGCGCAAGCTAGACTGAAGAATAGTGAACAGGCTCAAAGCGGGGAACGCGATATCGACGGTGAGTTTGTTGCCACCAACCACTGTATACGCCCAGAATGCAACTACGGGGAATGTGTAGGCTGCGGCGCGGTTAGTCATGGTTATTAGCTTCATCAAAAGACCGTTCCAGACACGAAACCGGAGCTCCTTCTCTCGGACTTGGAGAATCTGTGCAAGCCAACTATCCTGCCAGTCGTACCAGCGCAGGTGGCGCAAGGACTCGATGAACTGCGAGACTAACTGCAGCTTGGAGTCGCTGACCCCCCGGCGGATATGCTCCCATGAATAGATGGTCCTGAGAAGCAGAGCGTTGGAGGTCTGGGCAGCGACCAAAACAAGGATTCCAACAAGAGAAGAAGGGCCAAGTAAGTTCCAGATGAGGGTGGTGGAGATGACCAAGTTCAAGGGAAAGGTAATGATCTCTGGAAACTCCCACAGCCGCTGTGAAACTTCGTACACATCGTTGCGCATCAAGTTTAGGATTTTTCCCGTCGAAGCCGGGGAATTCTCTTCGTCCCTTTGCTTTTGCTTTTGCTGTTCATCGGTAGCTTCGTTGCCGCTATCTGCCTTGTTGCTTGGGAAGGTGAAGGCCTTGCGATTGAGAGTCTTTTCGTAAATCATCGTGATCATCTCGCCCCGGGAGCGCTCGTAGGCACGGCGACAGAACCAGAGAGAAAAAAGCTCTGACTGCGCGCACGCCACATTGGCAATAAGAATGAGAACGGCGTAGACAACAGCGGCCCGCACATTTGCTCCGCCGATACGCGAATCACTTGATGCGACGTCTGGCTCGGCTCCTAAAGCGCCCAGCAACAGTCGGAGAAAGACAACGGTGCTAAACGATAGGCCTGTTTCGACAAAGGCCAGAAACGTAGTGATGACCAGGTCAGAGCCATTGGCTCTGAGGAGGCGCACGACAATGCTGCCTTGTAGGCTGGCAAAATACACATGGAGCCGTGCGTGCTGGAACTCGAGGGGCAATTTCCAGACATCGTCGCTGTTCAGCTGGCGCATGTTTCCAAGGGCGATCAGTGGGTTCATCCAACGCACACTCATCCACTGCCACATGGTGAAGTTGTCTTCAGGGCTGCGCTTCTCATTAGACGGCGTCTCAAAGGACAAAGCAACGTCATTGGCTGAAGCCCAGCGAGGACGTAGTGGTACTTGAAGCAGGTAGATGACAATACACAAGGAAGGCAGCATGTTGAGAAGCCAAGTCAAAATTAAAGTCGGTGTCTGATAATCCTCAGGCATTCCCAGCAAGATGGCCAACTGAACAGCAAAGAGACCAACTTGGATGACGAGCAGGCCGACGGGAAGAGAGTAGTTGTAGGGGAGAGACGCTGACCAGATAGCGGTGACAATCTAGAACGAGTCAGGACGCAGATTCGCCAGGAAGCAAGCGGATATGTATAGCGTATGTTGTTACTCACCATGGGCACGAAGCCAGCCGTGAATATGACTGTCTGGTTATACAGAAACAAGCCCGGCGCCAGAGCAGCGCCGAGCAGCGAAAGGACAGGCATTGGCCACCCAGGCGCAGAGCACAGCCGCCTCCAGGCGGGCGGCGGCAGTGGCGGTTCGTGGAGCAGACGCAGATCATCGTTGAACTCTTCGGCGGCGAAGTTGCGCATCCACAGGGGCCGGGACTTCCAGACACGGCGAAGCGGCAGAGTGGCCAGGACGGCGAGTGTGAGTGCAGCGGGCAGCGAGCTGAGCAAAGGAAGACAGTCTGGACTGAAGGTTGCTTGGTGTGGGATCTGTGGAAGTTAGCTGTGATATTCATGGGGATTCAGGGGATTCTTTTTTTTTTGTTTTTTTGTGCGTGTGTGTGTGTGCGATTTGTGCGCTCGCCGTATTTCCTCTGATTATCCCGGAATCTTCCTGGGATTTTCCCGTTCGGCGGCAGGTGCGGCACGGCACAAAGAGGCGCGCAAGGCAACTACCTCTCCGGGAATAGAGAGGGGGGTGGGGGATAAGATACGTACCCACATCCCGTGCAAGCAGCGGGAGCAGAGGTCCATGGCGAGACTAGAGCGTGGCTTTATTTGGATGAGCCACGACAACAGACACGATGGGGAGATGCAAGTGAGTATATGAGGGAGATGTGGCGAGGCAACGGCGATGTCAGAAACATTGAAGGCGGATAAGAGAAAAAAAGGAGTGGTGAATCGGGGACCAGAAAAAAGAGAAGAAAGAACAGGAAGTCAGTCAGTCGACTTGTCCCGGCGCTGAAGCATAGCAGAAATAGGGTTGGTTGTTGGAGTGGCCAACGAAGCCCTCCGAAGACCGCGAGGCAACAAGAGACACACATGTGTATGAGTTGGTGGGTGTGGGTGGGTGTGGGTGGGTGTGTGCGGATGTGTGCGGATGTGTGTGTGGGTGTATACATGTATCGAGATGCAACGCCAAACCACCAGACTGCAAGTAGCCAAGCAGCCGTGTACGCCTTCTTACACCCACCGCTTCTTTTCTGGGCTGCTGGCGCTGCACAGCGCTGCACGGCAATGCGTGTAGATGCAGAAGAACAGGCTAAGCCAAGCTGACTTGACCTGGTCGGTCTTGTGACATGTCCTCTCCGTTACCGTTACTGTGCGTGCATGCGTGCATGCGTGTTCGTTTTACTGCAATCCTGGCCATGGATCGATGGATGGATCGATGGATAGAGGGCCCAGAACCCAGACTGGTGTATCTAAAGCTAAACTACATGGGACCGGCGGATTCGCAACACGGCGCTATGTTCATGAGACTAGACCCAGCCGGGCGCCCGTGGCGAGAGTGTAACCTGGGGCCGACTGTCCTGTTATACTCGGTTAATGCGAGCTTTCGTGAGACAATGAGAAAGAAAGAAAAAACAACCAGAGCCGCTGTGCCGGTAATGAGGGCCGTACAGTTCAGTCGCAGAACATCTGTGGGCGAGGCCCTCGACATGCTGGGACAGCCAGCTAGCTATCCAGAGACATCTGCTGTATCAGTCAGTCTGGCCTTCTGCTCTCGGCCCCGGCAGATCCATTTCCGTGCACAGAGAGAGTGTGTGTCTGGGCATCTGGCCAGCCCACTGACCAGTGTCTCGCCTATGCAGGAGAGAGGGAACCCCATGTCGTGTACGTATGTATGTTTGTATGTAGAGACATACATACGTACGTACAAGCAACAGCATCTTGCCCTCTCCCCGCCCAACTCACAGACCACCCGCCCCTCCAATACTCTTTTGTCCTTCGGCGCCGTGGCATTCAGCTGTCCAGATGTTTTATTTCAAGTGTTTGTTTGGCTGTATTCATTGAAGCCTTCCGTAGCAAAGTCTGCGGGCAACGCAAACACGCCCGAAAGGCCATCATGCTGGCGATATCCGCGAGCAATAAGGGGGTATATAAGGAAATAAACATGCAAAAGGTATACAGATAACCCAAAAACCCCTCCCGTCCGTCCTTAGCGAAAAGAAAAAAAAAACGCGGCTCTCTATATCTTGGCGAGGCCCGTGAATGCAAGTCCTGCACTGCGCAGGACTAAACCAAAAACAAACAACCATGGCGAAGAAACCCAGAAAGAAGAAAACAATCAAGAGAGAAAAGAAAGAAAATCCAGAATCCAAATCGTGAGAGGATCCTATGAACGCCGCGCTATATGAAAGAACCGCCCAGGGAAATTATGAGCCAGAAGGTATATACGGTACCTGGGGAAAAGAATGAGCTCCTATCAATGTGAGCAAAGAAGAAGAAAAGATTGGGTAAAAAAAAAGATCAAGAAAACGACACGGAAGAAAAGAAAAATGGATGTGCCGAGTTAGCCGTCCAGGCTTGCATTACCGACTCCCATCCGCCGAAGAAGGCCCTGGCGCGCCGTCCTCGGATTCGACACGCGTGTGCACGCCAGGCCACATGGGCGGCGGTGCCTCATACCCGACACCACTGCCACTCACAGTCGATCCCGGGCTCTGTAGATGTGGGCGGTCATAGGTGCTCGGCGACGTGGCGCTGTCCAGCGAATAGGGCGGCTGAGGGTGAGGACCAGCATGGTCGGTTGCCGAGATGCTTCGCCCCAGGACGTCCGGATCACCGGGCTGCTGCTGGATGCCCAAGCCAGAGCTTGCTCTAAAGAGGGAATACACGGGACGAGTAGTGTTCGCTTGTTGGTTCTGCTCCTGTTGTCGCTGCTCCTCTTCCTCGAGCAGCTGCTGGAGCGGCTCGCCCATGCGCTGGGGCGCGGGGATGTCATACGTCGGCAGCTCTTCAAAGTTGTTCTGCGGACGGAAGCGCTCGCGAATCTTTTCCGCCTGTGAGACAGCAAACTCCTCAAAACGGCCGCGAATGTCCCATCGGCCAATATCGTCATGGGCGCCGTGAGAAGTCCGGGTTTCTTCGGTACGGTTGTTGAAGACCTGGACACTGCCGCTGTCTTGTGCAGAGCTGCGGCTAAGAATAGGTGTGGCCATGTTGGTGAAGCTCGGCATGGCCAGCCAGCGCCGATGGCGGCCCTCGGTGGAGTTGTCGGTGTTGTTGGCTTCGAGGTCGGCGGTAATAGCGGAGTGGGGCTCAGTGGGAGTGGGGGCAGTGACAGGTGTTTCGGCAGTGTTGGGGCTGCGGATATTAGAAGGATTGTTGGGATTGTGGACATTAGAAACTGTGTTGGTGGCGGTATTCTCCTTGGTACTAGTACCAGGGTCAATGATAACGGGCAACGTAGGTTGCTGGTTGTCGGCCGCCCACTGGCTTCTTGTCGGACTAGTTCCCCGAGAAGGGGAGCTGTCTTCAGCCACCCGCTCCATGGGCGTTTCGGGCTGGTGTGGCCGGCGAACGGTGTAGACAGTGCTACTGGCACTAGTAGTGTCGGTTCTACTGATAGGGGTTACGGCGATTGGTGGCCTTTGAAGCCATGATGAGTCGCCGAGCGGGATATCGCGAGGTGGTGCTGGGACTGTGGTAGTCGGCGGCTGGTCATTTTTTCTCGAGAGACGTCTCAGTCTGCGCTGGTTCCTCAAGGCTGATGTCCAGGTCTGGTGAGGCCTAGCGTTGGAAAAGCGCTTTTCGCTGTTGTTGTTGTTGTTGTTGTTGTCATCGGTGCCGCTGGTCCGCTTTCTGCGGTATACGGAGCTTGAAGAGTCCAGCATCTCGTCGCCATCGAAAACTTCGCGGCCAAGAATGCCGTCCTTTTTCTCTTCGCGTTCCAGAGCCTCGATTCGCTCGACCCATTCCCAAACAACCACACTGGCAGCAGCAGCGCCAACCCAGCGAACATAGTCACCCCAGCCCGTAAACTCGGGGTTGACAATGTCCATGATGAAGAAGACGACGGGAATGAGAATAGACACCAAAGACATCATGGCCATGAGTATCATGTTCTTCATGAGCGGGTGGTAGAAAGAATACCGCTTTTTCATGATGGCATAGTAGATGACCCAGGCGGCATAAAGAAGGCCGAGGGACAGCTGGAAGAGGTAGCTGAGAGCGGGAATTGCATCGACAAAGGTTCTGGGGTGGGTTCGTGAGGAGGCGGTGCTGTTGTATTTGAAGCTGTCAAGGGCGCTGAAGATGACGTCGAGGATAATAAGAGCAAAGGCAGTCCATTTGATGATGACTTTTTCGCGGTGTCGGGGGAATAGGCGGATGAGGGTTTGTGCTTGGGCGAGCCATAGAAAGGTGTCGGAGATAAGGCGGATGACTTTAAGTTCTGTGCCGTCCATGACCTCGAACTGGAGTTGTTTGGTGTTGAGGACGCCGACTTCGTACTGGCGTTGTGCGACATCAAAGGTACTGCTGGAGGCGATGGTGAGCGAGATGGCGACAGAGATGGCGGCGACTTTTTGTAGCCAGGGACGGCCTCCGATGTTTATGCCGCCTGTTGAGCCAGAGGTGAAGCCGCCGCGTCGGCCAAGATATACAACGCCGCCGTCTAGGAAGGATCGCGGTGTTATAAAGAGCATGATGACGAGCATGTAGGCTGTTACTGTTGTTGCGGCAAGAGCGTACATAACGGGAAATTTGGAGGCATAGAAGGGGTCGTTCATGTCGGTACTGGACGGTATTGTAACTGTGCTCGGGTCGACGGTGGATCGTGATAAGAGTGGGCTCATACGGGAGGGGTTGATATGGGGATTTGAGCATTGTATTACATATGAGGCGGCGCGGCCCAAGTCACTTATTCTTGGGCCGTTGGCGTATGAGAGGACATTGTTTTCGAAGAGGAGTGGTTGTGAGCAGTCAACGGTGGCTGTCGGGGTGAGGCCGAGGCCTATTGAATTTAACGAGGCGGCCATGATGTGTGTGTGTGGATGGGTACGTGTCGGGTGGAAGGCGAAAAGAGTCGTGAGGAGAGAGAGAGAGAGAGAGAGAGAGAAAGAAGCGGCGAATAATGGAGCAAGAATTGGATTGTTGTTTAGGGGGTCGGGCAGTTAGAGAGCAGAGTCTGAGCAGAGCACACTCTGTGTAGCGCGGCAAGGCAAGGTGAGGATTCTAAAGCCGCTTGAAGAGTACTGAAGGCGAAAAGAGAGATGGAAAGAAAAGAAGAAGAAGAAAAGAACAAAAGAGACGACGGCACGTTAGGGGACCGCCATGAGGTAGAGATACGGACAAAAGAGTCAAACGATCAATGTAGACACCAAAACACAACACGGCGACAAAAGTTGGGGGGATTGTGTTGTTTTTGTGGTGCTTCTTGCGTGATGACAGGGCAGGCGAACGAGACGAGGCGACAGAGAAGTGGTGAGCCGGATTTAGTGGAAATGAGATGGAATGGGTTGGAAGGGAGGTTTAAGCCCGAAAAAAAGAACAGAAAGCGATGACGATCGGAATGCGCAAAAGAGGTTGAGGTTGTGTTTGTGTTCGAGTGCAGATGCAGAAGACGGAGGAAGCGTGAGACGAAGGGGGGGGGATGGAAGAGACGTGAAATGGGCGAATAGAGTTGGAATTCGGGGGCGACGTGGTGAGATGAGAGAGTAAGATAGATAGTAAGAGAGAGAGAGAGAGAAAGAGCGAGATCGTGGCCGTTGTCGAGATGGTGATGGTAGAGGACGAGACAGGCCAGACTTTGGGGCAGTTTGGTCGCAGACAGAGATGTTCAATGAGGCGCACGGCGAGGCTCTTTTTTGGTTCGTTGGTTGATTTGTTGAAGTAGAGGGGAGGGGAAATATTGTGTCCAAGAGCGAGTTGTTGGTTTGGCCGGAGCGATACGCATGAAACAGGGAAGTGGAGAGAAGAGGAGGGGAGAGGAGAGGAGGAGAAGGCAAAGGAGAGAGCGCAGAGATGAAAAGAGATGAAAAGAAAATAGTGCCGAATATAGAAGAAGAAAAACGCAGGCCAAGTTAATTAATAGGATATCAAATTCGAGATTGAGATCGAGATCGAGATCAAGAAGACCAGAAAAATACGGCGATGACAAGTTTGAGCGCTGATTGGTTTAATTTGATTGATTGATTGATATCAAAGCAAAGGCAGAAGAAGCACAAAACCAACCAAAAATGTAGAGTGAAAAAAGGAGAGGAGAAAAAAAGGAACAGAGAGAGAGAAAAAAGAGTGTGAATAGCAGGGGCGCACCTCTTTGAAGTGTCTTGGCGGGGTTCACGGCGAAGCTAATAGAGAGGATGAATACAAGAAATGAGAGAATAAAAGTGACAAAAAACGAGTGGGAAAAAAATCGAAAAGATAAAGGGAAAATTAAAAAAAAAATACCTAAAAAGATAGAGAAAAAAAATACATGAATTTGTTCACACCAAAGGCTAGAACTTACTTTTCTTCATCTTCTCTACAGTGGTGCCCTTTATTATTTTTTTTTCTTTCCCTTTGCCCTGCGCTGAAGCCATGCACTTAAAACGACAGGATGCAGGGCCAGAAATCTGAGCGCACGGGCCGCTGTATTTACAGGGTGAAAGGCCTACAAGAGAGAGTGTGTGATAGAGAGATATGGAAGAGCAAAAACGGCACAAGTTCGAGACCAGACCAGTGTTTCTCCCCTGCCATCGGGGGGTTTTTTCGTTTTTTTTTGTTACGTTCATAAACTGATGATCCTTTTTCTGCATTTAGGATGTCGGGTATTTGCTGGAGGGGTTTCAGATCATCACGATGAATGGAAGAGAAAAAAGAGGGAGCGAAAAAAAATGATGAGCAAAATTGAAAAAGAAGAAGAAAAAGAAGAAGAAAAAAACAGTAACGCTCCTCTCCCCCCTATAAATACAGGGCCAGTACCCACTAAACCAAAAATCCCCAAGCTCAAAAGCTCAGGCCACAGCTTATTCCCCATAGGCCGCCAACAACAATAGAAGGGGAGAAGAGGGGCTACGCATAGTTCTAGTTAGTTAGCTCAGTTCAGTGGCCGGCCCAGCATAGAATGCCCTGAAGAATGGGGACACAGCTGTGGAGAGGTCCCTGACAAGCCTATGAAACTCCACAACTCTATCTGGACACACACAGGCCCTGTGCTTCAGGCGAGTCTGACTCTAGTGCGGGCCTCACTACTTGGGGTGGGGGGGGGGGGGGGGGGAAAGGCCCTGTTTGCGCTGTGGGGGGGGGGGGGGAGTCGGGCTTTTGGTGTTTCTTTGCAACAAGTGAAAAGGAAGG
>JADILG010000170.1:0-35071 GCA_017591655.1 Thielaviopsis populi | reverse complement strand
CCCCCCGGCCACCCCCCCCTGTATCCCCAAGCCCCACAGGCCCCCCCCCCCCCGCTGCGTGTCTTCTTTGTTTTGCCCCTTTTTTTTTTTTTTTCAAAATCCCCCCCCCCCCCCCCCCCCCAATGTCCCATGCATGCTCATCATCTCCTATACTATGCAATGGCCTGGCCTGGCCTGGCCTGGCCTGGCCGAGTCGAGTCCACTACAACCTCCTCCCCTAGCAAGAACAGGGAGCAGAACAAAGAAGACAGGAGACAGAAGACAACCGCCGCCAAATCAACGTTTCTCCCCCGCTCGCCTTGCCTTGCTTTCATCCTGTCATCAGGAGCCATCTATCCAGCCAATGGCCGCCTCTAACCCGCGGGGAATAAGAAAAAAAAAAGACCAGAGAAATACGAGAGGGACGGCTCATCATCGGACTCAGCTGCTGTGACATACAGCAAGGTCTTATTGGCTTGTCCTGTCAACTCAGAAGGCGTGCCTCCCCGGAAAGACCTCACAAGTACAGGCGGTGTCAGCAAGCCAGCAAGCCAGCAAGCAAGCAAGCAAGCGAGCGAGCGTGCGAGCGTGCGAGCGTGCCCTTCCTCTTCCCAGCCTGGCCTGGTCTGGTCTGGCTCCCCTCTGACTCTAGCCTAGACAAGACTAGCTAGCCGGCCCTTTAGCCTGTCTCCTCTACAACACACAGCGCTTCTTCAACCTCAACCCTTGTATGATTGGGGAGGGGAGGGGGGGGACTAGCCAGATTTTTAGTCAGCTATGGCTGACGTGGTCTCGTTGTCAGGCCCTAGTCGCTTCGGCCATCTAGCCTCTATCTTTTGCAGCGGTCACTGGGCCATGGCCCTTGATTACTGTCGGCGTGGGTGGCGCTCCCAAACAACAAGACAGAAAGAAGCCTTAGCCAGGGGCCAAGCAGATAATAATAGTGTTCGGTTGGAAGCCAACTATAGAGCGGGGCCCCATCTTTTGACAAAGGATTTTGTGATGCTGAGTCATCATCGATGGAAGGGTTTCCAACAACAACAAAGACATGTATTTGCCAGCTAGACTGCTGTACATTTTCCCTTGCAGTCTGAACTCGAAACGAAAGGGAAAAAAGAAAAAGGGAAAAGAAAAAGGGGGACAGCGAGCAAAAGACAAAGCCAAAGCCAACACAAACGCAAAAGCAAAAGAAGCAGATAAAATTGTTGTTCCTCGCATGCAACTCAGCATGTACTAGGTACTTGAACCGCCACACAGCTGCTGCATGTTGGTGGAGTCCTCGCTACCTCCCTCCTCCTCCTCCGCCGCCGCCGCCGCCGCCGGTGCTGCTGCTGCTGCTGCTGCTGCTGCTGCTGCCATCGCTATCGCTATCTCTATCGCCCACTGCCACCTTGAAGCTTTTTCTTCTTCTCCTTCTTTTCCTTTCAAGATGCCGTCGTACAATGAATGGCTTGGGCTTGGACGGCCGTGAAATGCATGTACTTGTGTACTTGTGTACTTGTGTACTTGTGTACTTGTGTACTTGTGTGCCTGTGTATCTGTGTATCTGTGTATCTGTGTATCTGTGTACATGCTCATACTTACACGGGCAAAAAATGTACCCACTACTTCCCGCTCTGCCTGCTGCTTTGCTGCTTTGTTTACTTTCCGCCTTTGCTGTCTATGTTTGCGTGTTTCTTGTTGTGTTGTCGTGTATATATGTACAAGTGACATGTGCATATCCCCTCGTCCCCCTCCTCGTCCCCCTCCTCGTCCTCCTCGCTATCTGAGATGGCTGCCTTGTCCTGCCAATTCCATTGCCCTTCCTCTCTTACTTCCTCTTCGCCTCGTCCTGTCCGTTGTCTTTGTCTCTGCCGCACGTCAACGTTGCTTACATATGCATGGCTCCCTGTCCCTCTGTCTCTGTCTCTGTCTCTGTCTGTATCTCTCCGTCATCCTCCTCCCCTCTCACCTTGTTGCTTCGCTGCTGCCTGTCCCTTTCTGCTGCTACTTACACTATACTACACTACACTACACTGCCTGTTCACCCCATCCTCATTCTAAGTGTCCAACTCCCCCTCTCCTCTCCTCTCCTCTCATCCCGTCACGACTGGCTTTCTCCGTCCCAGAGTCTAGCCCATTCCAACAGCTACTCCCTTCATGTGCCCTCTCCCCTCTCCTCGTAGACCGTAGTCCTCTCTAACCCTGCTTAATGCTTGTTCCCCCTCTACCTGATCTCCCCTCTTCACTCTTTATGTGCCCTCCATCCCGTCCAAACCCTAGACACGCTTCTTCCCGTCGTTCCTCTCATCCTTTCAACACCAAACCCATGAGAATCCCCCCCCCCCCCCCAAAAGAAATAATAAAAAAATAAAGAACCCTTTCAAATATAACAACATACATACAAAACAATTCTATACCCAGCCCGTATCCCAAACAAAATCCGTGTGTGCGCAAGGGCCTTTTTCAAGCTTCCGCTCTCAAAGTAGCCGCCCACCTTTGCCGTTTGCTGCTCCCAGCACGCCTTTTTGACCTTTTCAACAACCGCATGCGTTCCTCTCTCTCTCTCCCCTCTCTCCCCTCACTCCCCTCTCTCCACTCACTGCCGCTGCCTCTCCTCTAGCCCACCCACTTGCGCGCGCTCTTAAACATGCGCACCCACGGCCCAAACTCGCCCCAGGTCTCCACCTGCTCGCGCGGAATGTACGAGCCGACGTCGGCCATGATGGTGCGCTCGGGGTGCGGCATCAGCGCCAGCACCTTTCCGTCTCTGCTGCGCACGCCGGCAATGCCGCCCGGGCTGCCGTTGGGGTTGGCGGGGTACTTCTCGGGCCCCGCCTGCTGCAGGCGGCCGTCAACGTAGCGCAGCGGCGCCAGGCCCTCAGTGTCCATGACGTTGACGTCTGCGTCCTTCTTGAATGCCGCGCGGCCCTCACCGTGCGACACCACAATCGGCAGCGCCGACCCGCTCATGCCGTCAAAGAACATCGACGGTGCGTGGCCCGCGCGCACTGCCACCGTGTCGTCAATCTTGACCATGGCCACACGGCCCTCAAACTGCCGCGATGCATTCTCCATAAAAGTCGGCCAGCCCTGCGAGCCGGGAATCAGCTCCTGCAGACGCGTAATCATCTGGCAGCCGTTGCACACGCCCAGTGCAAAAGTGTCGGCACGCTTGAAGAAGGCTTCAAACTCGGCCCGTGCGCCCTTGTGCTCCAGAATCGATTGCGCCCAGCCAACACCCGCGCCAAACACGTCGCCGTACGAGAAACCGCCGCCGGCCGCAAGACCAACAAAGTCCGTCAGCGTGCGACCGCCCAGGATATCGCTCATGTGCAGGTCGACTGGGTCAAAACCAGCAGCCTTGAAAGCAAACGCCATCTCGGCGTGGCTGTTGACACCAACCTCGCGCAGAATAGCCACCCGCGGCGCCTTCATCACCAGACTGCTCAGGGAAGCAGTCAGCGGCATAATGTTCTCCGCTGGCTTGTACGTCAAGTTGAACGACAGACCGGGATCCGCAGAGTCTAGAATCGAAGCATACTCAGCCTCGGCGCAGGCCGCGTTGTCACGCTCGCGCTGCATGGCGTACGAAGTGCGTGCCCACCACTGTTGCATCTGGCCGCGCTCCAGCTCGACAATGGGAGCATCGGCATAGCGAATGGTCAGCGACTGCTGCGCCTTGGGCTTGACCACACCAAACACCTTGATCAGGCCAGCCGGAGGGCCGCACGTGGCAAAGCAGCGCTTAAAGTTGATTTCGTCCTTCTTGCGCACCTGGAAGACTGCGCCCAGCTCTTCGTTGAACAGGGCATCCAACATGTCCTTGGGGCTAGGCGACTTGGCAATCTGCTGCATCATAATGTCAACGCCACAGCGACCGGCAAACATCATCTCAGCAACAGTGGTCAGCAGACCACCGTCAGAACGGTCGTGATAGGCCAGCACAATGCCGCTCTTATGCAGCTGCTGGATAGCATCAAAGAAGTCCACGAGGAGGTCGGCGCTGCGCACGTCGGGCACATCATTGCCAACCTGGCCAAAGGCCTGGGCCAGGGCAGAACCGCCAAGAGCGCGGTAGCCCTCGGCAAGATCGACGTACAGCAGGATAGTCTCGCCGACATCCTCGACACGGCGCAGCTGGGGAGTCCAGGTCAGACGGACATCATCAACGACACTGACGGCAGTGATGATGACGGACATGGGCGCGGTAACGCTCTTAGACTCGCCAGTCTTCTTGTCCTTCCACGACGACTTCATCGAAGTAGAATCCTTGCCAACAGGGATCGACAGACCCAGCTTGGGGCACAGCTCCATACCAATAGCGTTAACAGCCTCGTAGAGGCCGGCGCCCTCGCCGGGGTGATTGACAGCAGCCATCCAGTTGGCCGACAGCTTGACACGCTCCAAACCATTGATCAGGTCAGCAGCAGCCAGGTTCGTCAGCGACTCGGCAACGGCCATGCGCGCCGATGCAGCAGGGGACACCAGGGCCAAGGGAGGACGCTCGCCCATGGCCATAGCCTCACCGTTGCGCGTAGTTGCGCCAATCTGGTATGAGACGGCTGTCACAGCGCAGTCTGCGACGGGCGTCTGCCAAGGACCAACCATCTGGTCACGCACAGACAGACCGCCAACCGTACGGTCACCAATGGTGATCAGGAACGACTTGGATCCAACAGAGGGCATGCGCAGGACACGCTCAGTAGCCACGGTGATGTAATCGGCCAGAGACGCCTTTTCACCGGCAACCTTTTGGATGCTGGCCACAGCGTCAAAGGCCGGCAGAGCAAGCTTGCGGCTCTCGACAACACGCTCCAGGCGGCGGCCATCGGGGAACAGAGCCGACATGGGGAGGTCAATAGGAAGGGGCTGATCCTTGGAATCACGGTCGCTCAGGATCAGCTTGGAATCGCCGCTGGCATCTTTGGGCAGCACGACACCAACATCGGAGTAGGGGCAGCGTTCACGACCTGTAGTGCATGATTTTGGTTTAGTTGATTAGCAATAGGCAAAAAAAGATACAATCCAGCGATGAAACTGAGGCGAGGCGGTGACAAAACTTACGGCAGATGCTGATGAAGCGGTTCAGACCCTCCTTATTAACCAGCAGCACGTAACGCTCCTGAGCCTCGTTGCACCAAATCTGAAGAGGGCTCAGACTGCCGTCGGCACTGTGAACCTGGCGTAGCTCAAAGCTACCGCCAAATCCAGCATCCTTGACCAGCTCGGGCAAGGCGTTGGACAGACCACCAGCGCCGACATCGTGGATCATGGAAATAGGATTCTCGTCACCAAGAGACACGCAGGCATCGATGACCATCTGAGCGCGGCGCTCCATCTCAGGGTTGCCACGCTGCACACTGGCAAAGTCCAGCTCGGCAGTCTCTTCGGCAGAAGCAGAAGACGAAGCGGCACCGCCACCAAGACCAATCAACATGGCAGGGCCACCCAGGACAATGGCGTGAGCACCGTCCGTGACATCGCCCTCCTTCTTGAGGGCATGCTGCGGACGAACAGTACCAACACCACCAGCAATCATGATGGGCTTATGATAACCGCGCCACTCAGGCGACTCATCACCGCCGACGTTGGTCAGCAGGGTACGGAAGCAGCCAGCCAGGCAGGGCCGGCCGAATTCATTGTTGAAGCGAGCACTGCCGATGGGGGCCTCCATCATAATGTCGTAGCTGCTAGCAAAGTGGGAGGGGCGGCCGAGGTCGATTTCCCAGGGTGCAGACTCATCGGGTATGAGCAAGTCGGACACCCAGAAGCCAGCGAGTCCGGCCTTGGGCTTGGAGCCACGGCCGACGGCGCCCTCGTCACGGATTTCACCGCCAGAGCCAGTAGCAGCACCAGGGAAGGGGGAGATGGCAGTGGGATGGTTGTGGGTCTCGACTTTGGCCAAGATATGAACGACCTCCTTGGTCAGCTTCCAGCTGCCAGTAGAGTAGTCGGGGGCCCAGAAAGAAGCAGTCTCGCCCTCGAGGACGGCAGCGTTGTCACTGTAGGCAGAGACGGTGTACTGAGGGTTCTTTTTGTGGGTGTTGCGGATCATGCCAAACAGGGTGTTGGGCATCTTGACGCCGTCAATGGTCCAGCTGGCGTTGAACTGCTTGTGGCGGCAGTGCTCGGAGTTGACCTGGGCAAACATGAATAGCTCGACGTCGTGGGGGGAGCGACCAAGCTTGGTGAAGACCTCGACCAAGTAAGCCATCTCAGACTCGTCCAGGGCCAGGCCGCACTCCTTGTTGTAGGCGCGCAGGGTGTCCAGAGGGCTGGTCTCCTTGCCAAAGATGTTGACAATCTCGAGCGGGAAACGCTTGCCCTCGACAAACATGTCCTCCAGGTCAGGGGTGGTGACGTCAAAGGTCTCAGTCATGCGATCGTGCAGGATATCCTTGAAGGGGGCGGCATCGGAGGAGGCGACGTCGGACTCGTAGGTGATGGTGATGGCGCGGCCGCGCTCAATGCGACGCAGCTGGTCGGTGAGGCCGCAGACGTGGGAAATGCTGGTTCCCTTGGAGCTCCAGGGCGAGATGTTGCGGGGAGTGATGAAGAAGGTCTTGGACGAGGCGGACTGGGGGAAGTCGAGCAGATCGTCCTGAGAGGGCAGTTCGAGCCACTTGACCAGCTTGGACTGGACGTCGGCGACCGAGGCGCTGGAGTTGGCCTTGAGGTGCACGTAGTACATCCACACGCCTTCAACCTTGAGCACGTTGGCGGGCAGGCCAGCGGTCTTGTTGATGCGGGCCTTGATTTCATCGGCCTGGTTGGCGGTGAGGGCGGAACCTCCGACCAGGGTGAGGAAGTCCATTGCGGGGAAGAGGCGGAAGGGAGGTTGGAGAAACGGAGAGGCGGCGGAGGGAAGGGCGTCAAGAGACAGCCGGGTGGAAAAGGCGACAGGGTCAAGGGACGAGCCGGGCTATGGTAGTGGCTCTCGGGGCTCGGGCTCTTGTCTCGGGGCCTCGCAGACGGTCAACCTTGGCTTCTCGTGTTTTTCTCGTGATCGCTGGAGGGATCTCACAGAGAAGACGCACCAGAGAGCGACAGAGAAAATGCGGGATGGTTGATGATGATGATGATGATGACAAACACACGCACACATAAAACAGGAAAAAGGAAGAAGAAGAAAAAAGAGGAGCAAAGCCAAGAGAGAGAGAAAAAAAAAAGGAAGAAAAAAAGAGAGGATTTTTTATTTTTTTATTTTTTATGCTACTAAAGCTGATGGATGACACCAGGAGGCAACTACTGCTCTGAGAATGGCGGGGGATAATTTTTTTTCTCTCTATGACTGTGCAGTGGTGTATTAGTGACATTCTCGCCATGTACCGGCGCGTGTTGGGTTGGCCCGTTGGCGGTGCAGCCAGGCTTGTATGCCGGGCCACAGACGGGCAGCTGTGTGAATGGCAGCAGCGATGCGCTCCGTACTGTCTGGCTCGCGACTTGCGGCAGCCTGGCTCAGGAATGGCATGTTAAAGTTGTTGCATCTACAGTGCATCCAGTACCAGAAGTACACAGTCCATGATGATGAATGCTGGGGTTGATATCGATAAGACATACCCCGCCATGCGGTCGCACGTGACTGAAGTCAACCCTAGGCATGGCCGCCGTCATGGTAACCCTGGACAGAGCCCCCTCCCCTGGATTTCGGCCGTTACTAAGCCCGGGGCCAAGCTGCTTAACCTCCGGACGAGCCTTGAGGCGAGCCTTGATTTTTCAATTTCATTCACTGTGACGATATTTGCGAGACGTCTTTTGTTCTGTCAATTGCCTGTGTTTTTTGGGGCTTTTTTTTTCTTCAGTCGCTCATTATCTGTTATTTATTTATTTTTATTCTTTACGGCCACTGTTTTCTTTTCTCTCTTTTGTTCCTCTCGCCTCTTCATTGCGGCGCTGCAGCAAGCCCGACGCCCCCCCTATTCGCAGAGCCTACGTACATAAAGCCGCCGAAGCCCCGACTCGACCGTGGCCTTTTCTGCTCGTCCAACTGCTGCGGCACACACGATACATACACTCGGCCGCCGGTTCTCTTATACGTACGACTCACTACAGTCCTGCGCGTCCCCCTTGCTGCAGCCTAGAGAGACGCTCGACTAACGACGACGGCCCCGTCCAGATCTCATCTCATTGCCGGAGACGCCCCCGACCCCCGACCCCCGACCCCGAACCGAACCGACCGCTGCTTCTCTCTTTTCTTCTGCCCCTCGATCGCCATGAGCCTCATCACCACGCTGTCGGCATGGCTGACGCCCATCTTCATCGTCATGTCGCCCATCCTCTCGTACAGCGATCAGGCGCTCTCCATGCACCGCAACAAGTCGAGCGCCGGCTTCTCGCTGGACATCCCGCTTATCATGCTGGTGGCCTCGATTCTCAAGTGCTTCTACTGGCTCGGTTCGCACTTTGACATCAGCCTGCTGCTGCAGGCCGTCCTCATGATCTTTATGCAGGTTGTTCTGCTCAAGATTGCCCTGGACAACCGGTGCAGTTCCAAGACCGAGGCGGCCGTGCCGTTTGCTGGTGCGCAGGAAAAGGGGCTGCTTGCGAGCCCGCGGCCCTATGACTTTTGGCAGTGGCGCGCCTCCAAGCCGTATGTGCAGCCAGCCTCCTTGGATACCAGCCGGCTTTATGTGGTCTGTGTGCTAACCGACTGACTGACTGACTGTCTTTCTCTCTCTGTAGTTACTGGACTTTTCTCGTGTACTTCTCGGGTGCTCTCGTGGCACTGCACGTGCTGCTCTCTTCAACGCCGGTATACCAATCGTACTCGGATCTGCTTGGCTTCTTCGGGCTCGGCATCGAGGCCATCCTGCCTCTGCCGCAGATTATGGCGAACGCCGAGGCGCGGTCGTGCAAGGGCTTCCGGTTGTCGGTGCTGGCCAACTGGCTCGCTGGCGACGCCATGAAGCTGTTTTGGTTCTTTACGGCGACGTCGACCATCCCGCTGACGTTCAAGATGTGCGGCATCTTCCAGTCGTGCTGCGATGCATTTCTGGGCGTGCAGTACTGGATGTACGGCGAGGGCGAGGGGCAGGGCGACTTTGCGATGCAGCCGGTGACGGCGGTCGAGAAGCTGACGTAATGATTCTGGGCGGGATGGGTTGGGTTTGTTGTTTAATACTTGTACTGGTTCTGGGGCTGCACTGTAGAGACGGACACTGTTGAATGTGAGGATTGCGGGTGTTGGTGTTGGTGGTGGGATGGTTATTGCCAGGTGACGTTATCAAGACACAGATGTATATGTATGTATACGTACATGCATTGGTATATACACGGATATATGTAGACATGTAGACATACATCAGACACGCACACACACAAGCCAGCTCTGACTTTGACACCGGCATTGACACAGACCACCCACTCACCCACAGCCCGGCCTTGGGCCTGTCTACTCCACTATAAACCCGCCCCAGCCAGCGCCTTTCTGCGGTCTCTCTTTTCTTTGCTTGCCGCTGCTCTGGACTGGCCTGGCTTTTTGTTCTCTTGACAAACACTCCCTTCCCCCTCCAAAAAGAAAGAAAAAAGAAAGAAAAAAGAAAGAAAGAAAAAAGAAAGAAAGAAAAAAGAAAGAAAGAAAAAAGAAAGAAAGAAAAAAGAAAGAAAGAAAAAAGAAAGAAAAAAAGTACCAGAGGCCCAGGCATGTCCGCTGCGCGTGTCTTTTCCAGCCGCTCTGCCTCTGCATCTGCTTCTGCTCATCGTGCCCTCTCGCCTCTCGCCTCATCCCCATTGCTGCCTTGGTCTGCCACGATTCTGCACAGCAACCAATCACAGCGGCGACAGCAGCAACGTACGACTTTAACCCCGAACCCCAACTCCATCGCCAACTCCATCGCCAACCCTATCACCAACCCAACCCCCAATATCCCCCGCCGCCGCTGCTACTCCTCATCACAGTCCATTGCCGTCATGGCTTCCCCATCATCGTCCGACGGTCTGCGCGTTCCCCCGTTTGCCGTGCATCCCGTGACGCGCTTTGCCGGCCCTAGCAAGTCCGTGCGACGGCCCAAGGTACCCAGTCCAATCGCCCATCCCACATAGACCGACCGACTGACAAGCCTCTGCCACCTCTTGCTGCCCAGGAGTTCACCTGCTTCAGCTACGACGACAACCATGAATTCCACCATGACGACTCCAGCCTGCGCTGGTACTACCCCGCCGAGATCGGCGCCGATCTCTCCGCTGGCTTCAACTCGTTCATCAAGCTTGATAACTCGCAGGACGAGCATCTGGTGTCGCTGCTCAAGGCCATCAAGGGCCACGAGGAGAAGACTGGCCAGAAGATTGATGCTCAGTTTGTCACCTGGCGCGGCATGATGACCAAGGTGAGCAGCATTTTTTCTTCTTTCTCTCGCTCTCTCTCTCTGTCTCTCGCTCTCTCTCTCTCTCTCTCTTTCTCTCTGTCTCTCGCTCTCTCGCTCTCTCTCTCTCTCGCTCTCGCTCTCTATAAACACACTCTCTAATCCCTGCCCACCACAGATCATGGCTGCCCCGTTTGAATGGCGCGATGGCTTTGAGATGAATGCCACTCTGTACGATGTAAGTTTCTCCGGCACGCGCCACCACAATCGAAAATAGGCACCGAGAGACCTACTAACTTCTACACATAGGGCTGCATGTATGTCACTTCGTTACCACTCCCCTCCCCCGCCACTCCCGCTGCATATCCTAACATCGCTACCCACTCCTAAACAGCTTCATCGAGGAGAATTTCGCCTACTCATTGGCCTACAAGGCACAGTCTATGCAGCAGCAGCGACGCGGCCGCATCCCGCCCGAAGTTATGACATATTGGGGTATGTCCACACACCACACGCCACCCACTTCACACTGCCAGCTGCCCTGACACCCCCCCCGTATCTGCACCATCTAACATCACCCCGCTGCCCTCCCCACCCACCAGGCTACAAGTTCGAGACGCTCTCTACGCTCTCCAAGCCATGGGCCGAGACGCCGCGGTCCACCATTGAAAACCGGCCGCACGAGACCGTCAGCAATAAAGCGCAGTACTGCTCTATAGTGCGCACCGGCCTGGGCTCGTCGTCGCTGTGCCTCGGCGGCGAAGTCGACGCCATCTGGGACTCCAAGCCAACCACGCCCGGCGCGCCCATCAACTGGGTCGAGCTCAAGACGAGCAAGACGCCGCGCTCCGAGCGTGACCACGAGGTCTTCCGCGAAAAACTCATGAAGTTCTGGATCCAGAGCTTTCTGCTCGGCGTGCCGCGCATCATAGTCGGTTTCCGCTCGCCCGACGGCATCCTCGAGAGCATCGAGGAGTTTGAGACGGAGCGCATCCCGCAAATTGCCGCCCATGGCGATCGCGCACGCTGGAACGCAAACATGTGCGTCAACTTTGGCGCTGCCTTCCTCGACTGTAAGTGCTCGTTCCTCTTCCCCCTCCCTCCTCCCTGGCCTCTTCCACATGCCCTCAAGTCTCTCTTCTCTGAATCTCCTTTTTTTTTCGCCTCGGCTCTCTGACACACTCCATACTCTCCTTCAGGGCTCAAGGAATCCATCACCGAGGAGGGCGTCTGGCGCATCGCCCGCGCTCCCGGCCAGAAAACCATCACCCTCTCGCGCATCGAGGCCCAGGGCTACGGCGACATCCTGACCGAAGAGTTTGTCAACTGGCGCATCAAGCTGCTGGTCAACCAGACGGCAGGGCCGATACCCGAGGACCCTTTGCCGTGAACATTGAGAGAGCGAGGACGGTGCGAGACACCGGCAAGTTAGATTACAGACATGCACACACACACACACACACACGCACGCGCAGAGACATGGTGTTGGACTTGTATCATTCTTCGTTCCCGTGAGCCCGGAATTAACACAAGCGACAAGAAGAACGCGAAGCTCGCCGCACGAGGCCAAGACCTACGTGTCGGCGTCTGTGTCTCCCTGGGGCCTTACTAACCAATACAGAGCAATGAATATGTATGTACCCAAGACAGAACAAAAAAGTAAAGACAGAGAAAGAGAAGAAAACAAAAATCCCAGGCATAAGAAGAAAAGAACCGGAATTTCGAACCAGGTCCGCACAGAGTACCAAGGCAAAGAGGCACACACACAGAGAGAGAGAGAGAGAAAGAGAGAGAGAGAGAGAAGGAGACAGGCCTATGCGCGAGCATATAAGAGTAAAATCTAGTACAGCAGAATGAGAAATACCATGGCAGGCCATCGACAGGTGGGCAGTGACATGGGCAGAGAGGGCGAAGGGGGCAGGGAGGGAGAGAGAGAGTAAATGGGAATAAGAAGAAAAAGAAAGAAAGAAAGAAAACAAAAAAGAAAAAAGAAAAAAGCAGAAAATGAAATAAACGTTAGAGTCAAAGAAAAGAAAAAGAAAAAAGAAGCCCGCTCACACTCACGCCCATACCCACGCCCACACTCACACTCACACTCACACATCCGGCCACCGCATACGCAGCCCGTCCGCCCACCGGCCATACAGCACCTCCGACAACTGGTTACAGTGCTCCATGCCCGGAACGACGTGGCGCCCGGGGTACTTCAACTCCAGCGCGTTCTTTTCCTTGTCGCGCCAGACAACGCTGCCGCCCGCGTCGCTAAGCTGCGAGCGCGACGCCTGTCTGCGCTGCAGGCTGCGCATTTGCGAGCTGTTGCTGCTGCTGTTGCTGTTGCTGTTGCTGCCCGGGGGATTGGGCGGCGGTTTGACTGCCAAATGCCTGTTAGCCTGCGTCATGTCCAGGGTGTTGTACACTGATGATGCCGACGCCGATGAGGGCGTGGTGTTGCGGATAATCACAGTGCCCTGCGGGGTATCGGCAGACGGGCGCTTAGTAGACGCAGAAGCAAAATTGGAGATGCCGGCAGGCTCGAGAAATGCGGCGCTTAGCTTCGTGTCTTGAGACATGGATGTAACCACGTTGCGCATAAAGTGGTAGGCGCCTTCGGGGTCGATGGCATCCAGGTAGGACAGAGCATCGGACAGTTTCGCCAGGGCTTCGCGCTTGGCCAAGGTCGATGTTTGCGCATGGAGCTCGACAAGCGAGGGGTCCAGAGCCTTGTCAAACAGGCGGCGCCCGAGAATTGCTTCTTTGCTCGTTGGCTCTGGGGGCGCTGAGTAGCCCGGCCTCCTGTTCTCGTCGGTGCCTGGCTGTTGTGCTGTGGAATCTGGAGACGTGGGTTGTTGGCCGGCAAAGGACCCATCAGACGGGACTCGACGGAACAAACGCATAGTTGATCCCGAGTTGCCAAATGATAGATCCGGCTGTAGAGGCTTCTTTGGGATGCGCCTGACCGAGTCAAACTCATTCTCAACAGTGCCCGAGACGTTGCGAATGCGCCTGACCGAGCCCATGGCAGCCGAGGGCGTCCGTCTCATGGTCGAGCGACGGACAGTGCCATCCATTGGTGGCGCGGGCTGCAGAGGTCCGTCGTTGATGTCCAACCGGCTAAAGGCTTCCTCGGCGGAGAATATGCTATTTGCTGCGGGCATACGAGACACAGTTCCCATGTGATTGGGCTGTTTGACCATGGTACCTGGGAGAGCAGTTGATTTCACAGTATCAAATACCCATTCATCGTGGATGTCTTTGGGCGACAGGACCTGAAGGGTTTCCTGGTAAAAGGCCGGATGAGACCTGCGACTTTCCCTAGAGTTGATGTACATCCGGCGGCGTTCAATCAGATCCTGCAGGGCATCGATCTTGCCGGCATTGCGAATGAAGCGGTGGCGGAGTAGCTCCTTGGCTGTTGGGCGCCGATCTCCCTCCTTGTTCAGGCACTGAGCAATAAAGTCCTTGAACTCGCGGGAAAAGTCACCCTCTAGTTTGGGCGGAGGGTTCTTGGGAATATGGAAAAGCACCTTCATGGGGTGGATGTGAGCCAAGGGAGGCTCTCCATTGGCCATCTCGATGGCAGTAATGCCCAGAGACCAGATATCTGCCTTGTAGCTGTAGCCGTCTTGCTTAATGACTTCGGGAGCCATCCAAAACGGAGTCCCGACAAAGGTGTTGCGCTGAGACTTGATATTGGTCAGCTGCGCAGCGACACCAAAGTCTGCCAACTTGACTTTGCCCTTGTCGGAGAGCAGTACATTGGCAGCCTTGATATCGCGGTGGATTTTTCCTTCCGAGTGGAGGTAGTCGAGGCCGCGGAGAAGCTCGCGGCAGACGATTGCAATGTACGATTCGGGAAAAACACCGGCTTTCAGCTGGTTCGTGCGTTAGTGAAATGTAGACAGGGCAGCATGACCATAGTGCGAGGAACATGAACGGGATGGCCAAACTCACCAAGTCAAGGCACGAACCACCGCCAAGATATTCCATGACAATCCACAGCTTGTGACCTCGTAGGAAACAGCCCTTGTACTGAGTGACAAACGAACTGGCGCATGTGCTGAGGACTGCGATCTCGCCCTGGATCTCCTGAATATCGTCTTCGCTGGACTCAAGGTCGATCTACGCTTTGTGTCAGTGCATGTCGGTCGGTCGGTCGGTCGGTTGGTTGGTTGGTGTCGGGTGTGGATATCGGGCTGCGTACGTGTTTGATGGCAACTGTTTCGCCGGTAGCCTTTTCGATTGCTTTGTAGACTACGCCAAAACTGCCCCCTAAGTAGAAAAAGAGAAAGCGAAAGTTAGTGGGTGGCATGACGATAATTCAGGGCCACCAGGCCACAGAGTAACTCACTGCCCAGTTCCTCCAGCATCTCGTAGTGTTTTGCAACATCTTGGCTAGACATTGTACACGACTCTATGCGATTGTTTTCGCGATGAGAGGGGTGGATAGTCTAGTTGTTGTTGGTTCTGTATGTCGGGGTGGTGGTGGAACAGACTCGATTGGTGGTATCGGTCAGATTATGCGGGGGGGGGGGGGGGCACAAAAGCGTATAAATAGCAAGTCGGCTAAGAGACAAGAGCAGCAGCACAACTGGAATCCACGCGGTAATGATGGATGGCGATGGGTAGCAGCACTAGTCGGGAACTAGCCAGAAATCATGTGCATGTGGTATTAGAAAATTGATATCGGTCGTCTGTTTAGGATTGTCGACTATGACGATGAACGGCGATGACGATGTTCAGGCCAGACAGGTGACCAGCACGGCGAGCAAAAAAGCCTTTGAAGGGAGAGCAGGAGAGGGGCACAGAAGCAGAAGCAGAAGCAGAAGCAGAAGCAGAAGCAGAAGCAGCAGAGCCAGGGCTATGCTAGGCTGAGCTGAGCTGGTGGATAGCCGCGAGCTGATAACGAAGAAAGGGAGAAGACGCAGTCAAGTCGGCTAGCCGAGAGCTCGGAAGGAGTTGTGCAATGGAGACTGAATGCAGGTCAAGTCAAGAAAGACCGGGACAGAACCAAGGGCAACCGCTGTGCGCTGTGTTGAAGCTGCCAGCCTACTGCAGCGTACTGAAGTTGAAGCCTTGCCACTGACAGTCAAATCAAATACGAGGCCGGTAAATCGAGAAAACAGAGAGGGCACGGGTCAATGGAGTATCGCGGGCTTCGGATGGCAAGCAACGCGCAGCAGGTCCGTCGACTTGACCGATTTGACGTGCACGCGGCGGCCTGGGAGACGGAGGACAGGTTGGGCCCAGCTTAGCGATCCAGGGGTGGAGTGTGAAGCTCGAGCTTCAATTCTGCCATGTATGACAGACAAGATGGCGATGATTTGGAGGTCCAGGCGTCGTGGAGCTTGCTAATGATGGAATGTAAAAGGCATAAAAAATGAGAAGAAAAAAAAAGGTTGAACCTGGGCGCTGGCTATCATACACAGAATGCAGTCGTTTGAGGACGGTAAGCCTGGCAACCAGTAAAAGGCTCGGTGTTCTTGTGATGGCCAAAGGCGGTGAGCAGGCTGTGCTACATAGGCAGCGAAAGCTTTGGTCAGGCTCCTTCCCTGGACTAACAATTCTGCCGCACCACGTTTGTTTACATTTGGCCCAAGAAGGACTAGCACCCGGCTTAGGGTTAACCATGTTCGGTCTTAGCATCATGATGGAAGAATGCTTCCTTCGATCGGCTTGTGATGGTGTCTCAGGAGCCGATGGGATTTCCGGTTTTGGGGTCTTGGGTACAAAAAGACATAGATGTCAACTTGGACAGCAGCGGCACAGGATTTGCCTTGGAATGGTTCAACTGGAGTGTGCCCATTCTTGCCTGTTCTAGGGTTACTGTTTGCGAGGGTTATATGTCTGGATGTCAGGATCAACACAATGCAATGTCCTTCCCCCCCCCCTTCTCTCGGAATCAGCTGGCTCTAATTATCAAGATCATGAGATCGACAGTGCTGACTAGGGAATAGGGAAAAGTTGTGAGCGGCTGTCTGTATCCCCAAAGCTGCATTAGCGAGCTGTCGCACCTTAGCAACGCACTATCCAGTGTAGCAACACGACACCCCCCTGAACACAGGCCATGCACGCAATAATGTGTGTACGCAGTGCATTGTCTTCTTGTGCGTATGTACAACACAGCAGCGAGGGTCTGGGGCCTGTGTTGATGTTGGCGATAGTGTGATTGGGGATAGCCAAGCGCCGAGCGCGCATTTGATATGTACACAGGTACAGAGATACGGAGGTGCATAGGTACATAGGTACATAGGTAAGCAAGTACACATGTACACAGGTTAGCAGCCTCGCAGCACCTTCCTTTTCGAGGTCAGTACACCAGGCTGCCATAGAAACAGGTGAAAACTTTGACACAGCCTTGCCTTGCCTTGCTCTCTTTCTTTTTCCACTCCACCAGCAACGAGACAAGCTTGAGACACCAGCTGTAGCCGCTGGGGGATTGGCCAACACAAATGGACAAGCAGGCCCCCAGCGAAGCATACGAGCAAGCAGCATCGCCGCAGCAGTCGCCGCCGCCACCCACAGCCCACAGCCCACAGCAACTCCAGCTCCGCAGAAAAAATTAGCATGTACGATGCCGTCTTGGTTCTCTGGCTGATTCCCTGCCCTGCCCTGCCTTGCCTTGCTCAGGCCAGGCCAGGCCAGCCCAGCCATGGCCCATCCATCCTCACCGCAGGCCCCATCCAACAGCTTCTTCTGCTGCCATCCAGTCCTTTTTTTGCACTGGCACCGGCCGCGGTCAAGGTTCAGCGTGCGTCTGTCCTCTGGTGAAGCTCAGGGAACAGAGCAAAACGCCGACAGCATGGCCTGTTTCCATGGCAACCCAAGCCCCTCTGTTTGCTACGCGGTCTGATGCTCCCTGTCCCAGGCCCTTGCCGGGCTTGACTGGGGCGGCTTTTTACGTGTTGAAACAAGGGCAAACAAAGTCCAGTGGGAGCCAGTGGGAGCTCGGGTCTGTTTTTCTGCTTGCCGTTACCATGGCATGGGTGGGTTGGTTAAGTTGGTTCGCCCAGGAACAGCTTTTGCCGGTGCTTCTTTTTGTGCCCATAAGTCTCCATCATGCGAACATTTTCCTGCCGCCTTTTTTTTTTCCTCTTCTGCCCTTTTGCCTCTCTCTCAGTGACTCTCAGTGACCGCTGTCGCTCACTGGCTTGGGTATTTTCTGTCTCTTGCCTTTCGTCTCGTCTCGTCTTGTCTTGTCTGCCTTGCTACATCACCTATCACCTGTACATGCATATGCAGACTGTCTGTCACAATCCGTTGCGACCGTCACAACAACCCGAGTCTAGCGACAACATCTCTTCAGGTCCAATCCTCCGCCTGCCATCTCATCACAAACTCTCATACGTGCCGCCCGGCCTGCACACTGTCAGCGAGTCTACACACAAACTGTAGTAAATCCATCTTCAGGTCTTACTGCATCTGCATCGTCTTTGCAGCTTTGCCTGCCACGACACACCCACCTCGGTCTTGGTATCACCCTTCTCTGTCGAGTTAGTGGTGCTCACCGCCATCAAAACACAACCTCCAAAAGCCTTTTCTCCTCCTCATATCTACGCCCGACACACAAATCGCAGTCATGGCTGCGCCTCCTCCGTTGCCCACAACCTTCCCGTGCTGGTGCAGAGCCGTGTACTCTTGGGGCGGTGAGGTAAGAACCAACACTTGCATCCTCGCACTGGAGATCTAACGAACTAACAACACCAATTAACACAGGGTAAACGAGATCTCGGATTCATGGAAGGCGACCTAATAGAATGTCTGAACGCTGGAGATGGCTCGTGGTGGACCGGCCGCCTCTATCGTGACCGCCGCACCGTGGGATCGTTCCCTTCCAACTTCGTCGAAGTCCTCCCCGAAAGCTTTCGTCCAATGACTCGCTCTGTTAGCCCTCTGCCGCCTGCAAATAACGCTCCAGCACCAGGGGCCACCGGTAACGCCAAAAGCAAAAGCTTTCGCAAGCCATTCGAAGCATACTCCAAGGCACCCCATTACACCACCGCAAAACAACCAGTTACCTACGTTGGTGGTGGGAAAGAGCCTCCTCCCACCAAAAAGGAAGAACCGCCGTTAAAAACCGTCTCACTTGCACGCAAGACTCGTGATCCTGCGCCCAGCTCTTCGCCCGCTTCGAATATGGCCCGCATGAACACTACCTATGGTAACAGTAATGTGCGCCCTGCCGCTTCTCAGACCATGACCCAGTCGTATGGCAACAACAACAACAACGTCAACCGAGCAGTATCCCCTGTCCCTCCGCCCCCGCAAACAACATACGTCCCTAGATCGGTGTCTCCGGTGCTTCACCACCAGGGATATACTCCGTCAGCTGTGGCGCCTCCATCAAGGGGCCATTCCGCACACGAGGTCTCACAAGCACTGCATGAATACGCTTCTAGAGAACCTTCTCCCGCTGTTCAAGGCTACCATCATAGAGGACAAAGTCAGTACATGCCACAGGGTACTCCACCGGCACCGGGTCAGTACGGACAAGACTCCGCTTCACCTGCACACAGAATGCAAAACCAACAGTCCTACTACCCGCGTGGTACATCACCTGCCCCGCCCACTCCACAGCAGCAAATGGTCAGATACGACAATCGACGCTCGGTTTCCCCCGCACCTCCGCAGACTTACATGTCTCGATCACATTCCCCTGCGCCTTTCTCTCAATATGACCGGGACAACAACCACAGATCAGTATCTCCGGCTCCTCCTCCGCAACACTACCATAGCCACCGCATGCATGGATCAGCTTCTCCTGCGCCTCAACAAGATTACTACGGAGGAAATATGCAACAAGCTGCTTCTCCGGCTCCGTCCAGTCACCAGTATCGAAACAATAGCATACAAAGCTCCGCTTCGATCGCCCCGCCTCACGAGCAATATCACAGCAATAGCATACAGAGATCTGCCTCTCCTGCACCATTACAGGACTACTATGGAAACGGCATGAACCGATCTGTTTCTCCGGCGCCCTCGCAGTACCACAACAACATGCAGCGTTCTGTATCACCTGCGCCGCCCCCGCAGCAATACTACAGTACCAGTGGCATGCACCGCTCCCATTCCCCCGCGCCCTTTAGCAACAGTTATACCATGGACCGTTCGGCCGTCCAGTACAGACCAGAAAGTCGTGGTGTTTCTCCCGGGCCAAACAATTACAACAGCTATTCTCGCGCAGCCTCCCCAGCACCCCTCAACAACCATCATCAGTATGACCAATACCGCCGAGGAGCGTCTCCGGCCCCTCTTCGCCAAAACTCTTACGATCAACGGGCTGCTTCTCCTGCTCCACCACCGCCTAGCCACCAAAACCACTACATGGCTCGGTCCCCGTCTCCTGCACCTTCGCCGGCACGTGACTTTTCATATCAGAATGATCAACGTTTTCGTTCTTACTCGCCACAACCACCCATGCATGAGCAACAGCTGCAGTTACAGTCTCCTGGCGATATGAACGGGGCGCCTCCTCCGCCACCACCACCTCATCGTCATGTTGCTCGACAAGGATCGGCTACGTCTTATATGGGCGGGAGCGAGGTTTCAAGGCAAGTGTCCAACACGTCTAACGTTGGTCCCGATTTGTCAAGACAAGGCTCGCAGGCTTCTTATGATCGTTCGGCCAACCAGATCTCGCGCAATGGCTCCCAAACATCATACATGGGTCAACAGCAGCCCCGCTCAAATGGTCCGCCGCTCGCAAATGGGCGCTTCAGAGCGTACTCGGTCGCTTCTACTTCTGCTGGGCCGCCAGGCCCGAACCGATTCCGACCCCAAACTCCCCGATCCACATCACCTATGCCTCCCCCAAACCTTACGCCGTCTCCCCTGCGTGAGGCTATGGATGGCGTTATGGAGCAGCTGGAAACTCTGCGTCTGTCTCGAGTGATTGACGGTGCTGACCCGGAGGCTCATTGGTCACCTGATTCCTTGGAGATGGTCTCTCGTCAGACTAAAAAAGAATCAAACGCGCGCCCCCAGACCGCAATGGGTCTCTCCGCTCAAGATTCCGGCTATGAGACTTGGAGCGCGGGCTCTTCCCAGTCGGCTTCTCAAACTGACAAACAACCGGTGGAGAAGAGCCCTCTTCCAGAGCTTAGCAGCTATGTGGAGAGAATGGAAAAGAGTCTGGAGCAGATGCACCAGCAAACCTCGCGTGCTGAGGATCCTCCGCCGCCCATCAAAAAAACACATACCTTTGACAGTGCGAAGCTTCCTACTAGCCCCTCAAAGGAGGACGATGTCACTCCGTCTACGCCTTCTCGAAAGATACGCGCTCGCAAGTCTGCATACGATCTTTTGAATCGGACCTTTACTACGAAGACGACTGCTACCAATGCCTCTTCTACCACTCAGAGCACCACCACCACCTCCACCTCCACTAGTGACCGAAGCTTGATGAGTGGTGCTTCTGCTGGTGCCCTTAGCGCCACTAGCGCAGGGAGCTTTGAAAGACACCGCGGAAGGGCACAAAGCGCTCTGGGTGTTCATGCCACTGATGCCGAGAGACCAGACTCCCCCTTTACCGGTGTTACCTACCACAGCAGTCATGCATCAAATGCGTCTCCTACTAGGCCACAGTCTCAACTGGCTTGGCAGGACGAAGCACCTGGCCTAGGCGGTCTTGTGCAGCCCAAAACGCCCAAACGCAGCATTTTCAAAAAGCTTCTGGACTCTGCCAAAACCGGTGTTGCTAGCGGTCGTAGCAGTATTGCGTTTTCCGGTGGTGACAAGGCATCTCCGACACGCAACTCGCCGCTTCACAACACTGCAGCCTCGCGCGGATTGCATACCTCTGCCGGTAATACTGCAAACTCGTCTGGAAATTCGTCTCTTGCATTTGGCAGCCGTAACAGCCCTTTTGGCCGAGATGCTGCGCGTGACATGGGGGCTAACAAGGGCGTGGATTGGGTACAGGTTCGCCGGGACATCAACCGGTCTAACTCGTTGAGTCGCATCGAGCGTAATGAGCGGATGGATCGTGCTCGCATGTTGGACTACCCTGCCATCAACGCCGTGGACGAACTGTACAATAGCATGCATGGAGATGAAGGCGCGGATGGTAACCCTGTGCAAAACCCGATGAATGTGCCGGCTCTGAATCTGAACCTAGTGGACAAGAACTCTCGCTTCTTGGCCAACATCCCTCCGACTGCCGACGCGGCACAGGTTGCTACTGGGTACGTCTGTCGACCGTACCGCAGTGATGTGCAGAAACTAAGGGCTATTTTCACGTGGGTGTCGGAGAAGATTTGCTGGGAAGAAGACTTTGAGGGCGCTGTAGACACCCGTCGCACGCTCGAAACCAAGCGCGGCTGCGCAGAGGAGTTTGCTACTTTGGTAGCTGAGATGTGCGAAGCTGTTGGCATCGTTTGCGAGCTTGTTCGCGGATATCTCAAGACTCCCGGGGAGGGACTCGATGCTGGCAATCTGCCCCGGTCTAATCACTGGTGGAATGCGGTCATGGTTGATGGCGAGTGGCGCATGATGGATACTTGTCTGGCCAGCCCATCCAACCCTAGCCGTGCCAAATACTCCAGCATTGGAAGCTCGTCTGCCGATCTGTTCTGGTTCCTCACGCCACCCAGTGAAATTTGCTGGACGCATATCCCCGAACATCACGGACATCAACACTTTTGCCAGCCAGTGGCCCATGACGTGTTGTTCAACCTGCCGACTGTCTGCCCGCCTTTCTTCCGTAGCGGCATTGAGATGGTGGATTACAACTCTTCTGTTGGCCGTATTCAGGGCATGGAGATGATGCAGCTTAAGGTCAACGTGCCTGGCGACATCGAGCTTGCGGCCGAGGTCGAGGTCAGCGGGTACAGCCGTGACAACGACGGCGACACGTTTGAAAACGGTGAGATTGTTCACAAGCGGGCGCTGGCCCAGGCTGAGTGGTACAATGGCGTCAAGCGATACACTATCAAGGCTCTTCTTCCTGGCGATGAAGGCTTTGGTGTTCTAAAGGTGTATGCCGGCAAGCGTGGACTCATGCACACTATCAGAGACATTCCCCACCCGCTGGCCTTTGCTATCCCTATTGTCCACTCTGGCGAGAACCCTCCATACGAATTTGTCACGCGGCACCCCACGCCTCATGCCCAGCGCCACGACATCTACGTGGTGCAGCCGCAATGCCAACGCCTGGCGCTCAACAACACGTTTGTCTTTGCTATCCGCCAGCACCCAAGCTCCAGCTACACGTCTGGGCCGCAGTCGGTGTTGACGCCGGCATCGAACCCCGACGGCAGCGCGCAGCCCTACAGCCGGCCCGGATCGGCGATGAGCATCAGCGCGGCGTCGTCGAACCCCAGCTCGGCATCGGGCACGGTCGCTGGCAAGAAGCCGGCCAAGCTGGCGATCCAGACACCCGGAGGCAAGATTCTGCGTCTGATGCGCAAGGAGGAGCGCAAGGGCATTTCCACGAGCAGCTCGCGCGCGGGCGACGATGCCGCGAGCGACGGCGGCACATGGGAGACGATTATCAAGTGCTCCGAGACGGGCACGTGGCGCGGCCTGGTCCTGGCGGACCGTACGGCGCGGTGGTGTGTGTTTGCGGAGTGGACGTGTCTGTGAGCCGGCTGGTAGCGCCGGTAGTGTATTATGTGGCTTTTCGTTTTTCCCTTTTTTTTCCCTTGCGCTCTATTTCCATTCACTATCCGGCGGTGGCGGCGCGTAGACGACTTCAGGTTTTGCTTTGGGGGCTACTTTTTTTTTTGTTTTCTTTTGTGTTTATACTCTCTCTCTCCTTGTCTTTTTTCTTCTTCTTTTTCTACACTTGTGTTTTTGACCTCTTCGTTTCTTCTCTGCACAAACTCAGCCCGAGTTTCTGTTTCTTTGTTTTTTTTTGTCATGTAATCCCGAGTCACTGGTGTGTTTGGTGGTGATGCACTTTTCTGGTTTCTGTTTTGTTCTTACGTAGCGGACATAATGTGTTTTGTAATACTGCTAATGTGAAAAGCTGTATGCCTTTGTGTTTGATTGTATGCCGTTCATATGGGTGTGTGGATCTTTGTTTGTATATTTAAATTATATTTTGTACTCACTTGATGAGTATGAGAATCGTGACATCAGGATGCTTGGTTGGTGTAGTTTGCTGCTTGGGGTGCCTTCCACAAGGTGCATGCTTTATAAAGACAAATCTGCAAGGATATTTTGAGCTCAGATGACGCAGTGGTAGCGTGTGAGACTGCAGTTCTTAAAGTCATCGGTTCGACTCCGGTTCTGAGCTCGTTTCTTTTTTCTTCCATTTTTGTTTCGCTACGTTCCCCACACAGTCTGCGTACTTGATATACATCCACGCTATCACTCTTACTCGCCATTACTCTGTTTTTTTTTCTTAGTCTTTCTGGCTTAGACAAAATGATTACTGGGAGAAACACATTGCGTGTCTTATCTCTTGTAGGTGTTGTATATTCATCAAGTATGTATGTGTCGAAAGTAGTCCAATCTAAGTAAAGAACGATCGGGCGTTGACGTCAACAGATCCAGGTCCGTACTCACTCACGGCTGTTGCAAAGAGGTTGCGTGGGGACGCGTGGGAGACTTAGGCCTCTTCCTTGGTGGTCTTGTAGGCTGAGATACCGCGGATCTCGTACAGGGTGTCTGCGTGGTGTTAGCGTGGGTGTCTTTTGGGCAGTACGACTCAAGGGGGGGAGGAGGGGGGCGGTGTATAGGGCCAAGACTTACCGGTCTCGGGGCCGGGGGTGCCAGAGGAGCCCTCCATCTGCAGATTGATGATACTGGTAGGATGTTAGTTTGGGTGCCGCTTGCGTGGCATGTGCTGCTTGGATGTATACTCACAGTCTCATGGCCTTGCCGACGTAGCCCTTGCCGATCTGGGTAGTGACCAGCTGGTCGTCCATGAAGAACTTGATCTCGACGTCCTCGCCGTTGGCATCCATGGTCTCGCAGCGGATCTTGTGCCACTCGCCGGGGTTGGGGTAGTCGACGTCGAGGGCGTCGACCTCGCTGCTGGTGTTGAAGGTGTTGAAGCTGATTTTGCCGCTGCCCTTCCACTCGGCCATGTCGATCTCGGGCGGCCAGCCAGACGAGGCGGTCAGCCAGAAGGCGGGCCACGTGCCCTTGGCAACGGGCGCCTTGAACTCGCCGTTGTACGTGATGCCGGCGCCCTTGTTGACGGTGAAGTGCTGCTTGGCGTGGATGGCGCCCGACAGGTAGCGGATCTCAATGTCCTTGCCGCCGTGTTTGGCGGGCGGCTGGCCCTCGACGCGGCTGGCCTTGAGCGTCAGCACCGATGTGTCCTCGGACAGGCTGACCTGCTCACGCGCCATGCGGGCAGAGCCGTTGTGGTCGGTGCCCCACGGGTAGAACCAGTTCCAGTACTGCTCCAGCAGCGACTGTGAGTTGAGGGAGCTGGACGGGATCAGCATGTTAGGGTCGGGCGTGGCACGCGCAGCCATGTTATTGCCGCCGGTAGGCGTCGCAACGGCAGCGGGGGGCACATTGATGAGCACAACAGTAGGGCTGGGGGGAGCCTGGGGAGCCGCGAGCACCTCAACGCTCATGCTGGCAATGGCAGCAAGCCAGAAAGCAGATGAGCCAACCATTGTGGGTGGGTGTAGGGTGATGTTGATATGGAGTAGAGACGAAGTAAGGGGTAGGGTTGTGTGTATAACGACAATGACGCAGTCACGTACGTCGAAAGCGAAAGAAAAGGGGAGAGCAAGCCAGCCAGCTAAGAAGCAGTAAAACGAGAGAAGCAGCTTAGGCCAAGCTAAGATAACGATTCCCGGGAGTGAACGATGGTGATGATGACGATGAGGTCCAAGATCGAGGCATGTCTGGGACGACAGACGGAGAAAGGGCCTGGGTCTTTATAGCTGCGTGTATGTGCGTGGTCTAGTGTCGGCAGTTCCTTGCACTACCAGCCAGTTGCCGGGCCCTACTGAGACCCCGTACGCATGAAGCCAGGAGCCAAGAGGAACAGACCTGCTTTGGCCTCCTTGCTCCTTGATACAGACTCCTGCTACGCATGCCACCGTACCCAACACAGCAAATCCTATAATGCCCAGAATATACGCCTGACTCTAGCGGGCTCGCGAATCTCCCGATGATCCAACGGATTTCCAAGCCCGCTCCCCCTCTGCCGTGGCTACTACGCTGCAGGCATACATCATATGACGATCTGCCCTTTTGTTCGTATCAAGATGCTACAGGGCTACCAGGATCGTTTCGGAAGTTTCGGAAGTTTTGGAAGTGGCCAGGCACAGGGGCGCCGGTTCATGCTGGCCGCCCCTCCCACTGCAAGTTTCGTAGGCATGTGGCTGGAGAGCCTCTCTTGTCATGCTCGCCGCCTTCTCGTGCCAGCCACACAGACCTCTTGGAGAAGAATTTTTATTCCTGGCACTGCACAACGATTCATGGGAAGGCTCAGCTCAGGCTGTTTTGTGTGATATATTGTTACAGGCCCAACCAAAGCAGGTGCTGCTACGTTCGTTTGCTTGCCTAGAAACGAGGAGGCCCCTTTTGCCTACAGGCCCCCTTTCTCTGTTCTATTTTTAGAACGACTTACACTAGTAACCCTAGGGTGCGGACTATAGACCCTAGTGGCTTCCGTCTTCATCTTCACGTGCGCGCACATGTGATCTGCTGCAAGTAGTGGAGGGGGGGGGTTGCTGCTTGACAGAGTCAGTAGCCTATCGCACCAATCAAATGGTTACGATAGCAGCACCGCGAGAAAAAAAAAAGAACTGGGTCCTTGTTCTAACCGTCTCGAAGCAGCGGGCACGTTATCGGCTGAGCTTGACGTTGAGTTTGAATGCTGTTCCGCATTGAGGAAAGGAATTGAATCAGGCGAAAGCGTGCGTGTTTTAATTTTTTTAATCTTTGTTTTTCTTTTGGCTTAGCCAGGGATGTCAGGCTCTGGCACTGTGTGCGGAAGTTGGGCGGTGGTGGTTTTTTGCGTGTCGAATTTTTCCGTGCCGAGTGCAGCCTGAGGCCGAGCTTTGAGTTGGTTCGTGAAGGTGAAATTCCGGGGTTTATATTGATTTTTTCTTCTTCTTTTTTTTTTCCATCTTTTTTTTTCCTTTTTTCTTCCTTTTTTTTTTCCATCTTTTTTTTTCTTCCTCTATAACCTTTTTCGGCGCTCTTAGTAACCGGCTTTATTTCTCTTTTTTTTTCTGTACTATAAGTTTTGTTCCGAGTCAAAGCTTTCATTGTTTTTTTTTTCCTTCTTTTTTTCCTCCCGCTGTTCGTCATCGCCAGCCAGCCAGCCAAAAAAACAAACCTCCAAAAGCCACGCGCAAATTCTTCGCACCAATCCGCCATCATGCCTACTCCGATGTCTAACGAAATCAAGCTGATAAGCGGCAGCAGCCATGTCGATCTCAGCGATCGCATTGCGAAACGGTACGCCCTTCTTTTTTCCCGCATGCCCCGCTTGCTTGCTCGCCCGCCGGGGTGGCTGATCTGCGGCCCGTCCCATGCAGCCCCCTCCCCCCCGGCCCTGACCGACCGACCGACTGACTGACTGACTGACGCTCTCTGTGTACAGCCTCGGTATCGAGGTCTCCAAGACCATGTCGCTGCAGTATTCCAACCAGGAAACATCCTTTACCATGGGAGAGTCGATCCGTGACGAGGACGTCTTCATTATCCAGTCAACCGCCCCCGGCGATATCAACGACGGCCTGATGGAGCTGCTGATCATGATCCACGCCTGCCGTACCGCCAGTGCCCGCCGCATCACCGCCGTCATCCCCAACTACCCCTACGCCCGCCAGGACAAGAAGGACAAGTCGCGTGCGCCCATCAGCGCGCGTCTTGTGGCCGACATGCTGCAGACCGCCGGTGCCAACCACATCATCACCATGGACCTGCACGCCAACCAGATCCAGGGCTTTTTCTCCGTACCCGTTGACAACCTGTACGCCGAGCCGTCTGTCCTGCGCTGGATCCGCGAGAATATCAACGTCGCTGACTGCGTCATTGTCTCCCCGGACGCTGGAGGTGCCAAGCGGTAAGTGTTGTCTGTCTGTCCGCCTACTGTCTAGACATGTTCTGGTCAGGTGCCGCAGCTTGCCATGGCCGCTAGTTTCTTGGCTCAGTCTCTTGACTCGATCTCTGGCCCAGTCTCTGACCCAGTCCTCTTGCTCCTGGTCTCTCGCCTCTACTCTCCTACTAACACCTATTTCTTGCCCAGTGCCACCTCCATTGCCGACCACCTCAACACCGCTTTTGCCATTATCCACAAGGAGCGCCCCCGCCCCAACGTCGTTGGCCGCATGGTAGGAACTCTGACACATACCACATACCACATACTACCGGCCCGAGCCCAACACTGCATTTACTGACAACTGCCTCTAGACCCTGGTCGGTGACGTCAAGGATAAACATGCCATCCTGGTTGACGACATTGCCGATACCTGTGGTAAGTGAGAAAAGAGGAGAAGAAGTCTGTGAAGCGGCCTTGGCGTATAAACGTATACCCCTGGCCTCGCTGGGAATACTTCATGAACCCCAGTTGCGCCCTTCCTCGGTCTTGCCCAGTGACACTGCCCCTACTGACTGACATAACCGTACCCGCACGCAGGAACCCTTGCCAAGGCTGCCTCTGTTCTCAAGGAACACGAAGCCAAGTCTGTCGTCGCCCTCGTCACACACGGCGTTCTTTCTGGCACCGCCATCGAGACCATCAATGCCAGCCAGCTGTCCGTGCTGGTGGTGACCAACACCGTGCCGCTGGGTGACAAGCTGAACCGCTGCCCTAAGCTGCGCGTCATCGACATCAGCCCCACTATTGCCGAGGCGATTCGCCGTACGCACAACGGTAAGTGTGCAGCCGCAGCCGACCATCTGTCCGTGGTTCCTCTGTTACTAACACGGCCCCTCTCATGATTGCAGGCGAGTCTGTGTCGTACCTCTTCCGCAACGTCCCCGTGTAAACGAAGCATAAGACCAGCCGGGCCCATTGACCTGATTTACACAAAACTACGGCGTGTATCGCAAACCGACTGACCGACTGACTGACCGGCCGATCGACTGGCCGACTGAACGGCTTGGATTCCCCCCCCCCTCCCCCTCCCTCGATAGCTGGACTCGACAGCTGCACCATCCCTCGACTAAAGTTTCCAGCGATCAAGACAGAAACCCCCCTCTTCCCCCCGCCCCAAAAAAATCCCTGATCTAGACCCCCTCGTATCCGCATCATCACCCTCCACACCCACATCTGCATCTGCGCCCGCATTCGGTATCATTACTTGCCCAAGTACGCAGGCTGGACAGACGGCCCTGTTTTTGGCTTTCTGCTGGCTCTCTGGCTCTCTGGCAGACGACTTGGCTTTCGCGCTCTTGGAAGATAGCCCTGATTTTCTTTTTGGCTGTCTTTGTCTCTAGGCTCGCTCTTCCTGGTCGGCTCCCACTGCTCTTTGATATCCGGTCCTTGTTAGACTATTTCTTTTTGTTCTATTCTCTTTTGTTTTTGTTTTTCTTCTGTTGGTTATTGCGACTTGGTATATATTCCCGATGTAGCTACACTCTGGCTTTTCATGTTTGTTCTTCTGTTATTTGGCTTTCTAATTTGATTTGGCGTCTGTTGGGCCGGCTCTGCCGCATGTTTGCGACAAGAAAAGAAAAGAAAAAGAGAAAAAGCTTGGCCAAAGACGTATCGAGCGTTCCTGTTCTTGTCACTGTCGCTGTCACCATCGCTGTCACTGTCGCCGTCACCATCGCTGTTCTCCGCTCCCCCGTATGACTTGTGCACTGTCTCAGACAAATGACCAACCCCGCATGCATCAACAGCAAGAGGATGTGTGTAGAACCCAGCGGTAGCTGGCGCTAGGCATTATGCTTGCTATGGCCACTGGGATATACCCATAGGCGGTGGTACAAAGCAGTACTTTTAACACATAGCTTCCATGCCTTATCTTGCTGTGCCGCCTGCTCTGGCCTCTTTATTGCCATTCATCATTCGCCTGGCGACAGCTGGCGTTCTCTGGGTTTCTCTGCTTTTCCTGCTTGCTTGGGCTTGTGTCTGTCTGCATGGTGCGTCAGATCGAGCGTGGCATGGCGTTGGCATGTTGGCGTGGCACTTCTGTCCCGTGCAGGCTGCAGACTGCAGGCTGCAGGCTGCAGGCCATGCGGCAGGGCCGATGTACAGTGTGTGTGTGGGAGGAGATGGATACGGCGTGTACAGAGGGGGTGGGTGAGTGGAGTGAGTGAGTGAGTGAGTGAGTGAGTGAGTGAGTGAGTGAGTGAGTGAGAGGCGGCCACCTACTTAGCAGACACACCTCAACCCAGAAGACAGCCACACTCCGAGGAGAAGAGAAAACGGGAGGCCTGGCCTGTCTTGGCCTGGCCCAGCTGACATAATCAGGCTCCAAGTCCTGGCCGGCCGAAGCCTGAGCAACTGCCTGCTGCTCTACTTCTCTGCTGCCCTGCTTGCAAGCTCTAGCTGCACTCTGGTTGGTTGCTGGCTGGCTGCTGGTTGTGTCATTGAGGCAGTTGCCTTTTGTCTGTTATCATTCAGGCTGTGATAGATACACAAATTCACAATTCAAAAAACAAAAAAATAACCCAAAAAATAACATCACAGCCTGATATCGTGCTGGGCTTCTCTTTTTTTTCCCTCTCATTTATTGCTGGTGGCATCAGCATCATCGCTGCTGTCGTCAAGCCAAGCAGAAAGGCGGTCTCTTTTTTTCTTGTTTCACAAGCTTTAAAAATCCATGTTTCTGCTCTTTTGTCTCTGGTGTTTTTATTATTATTTTCTTGCTTGGTTTCTTCTCTCATCTACAGGCCTTGCATATCGCTTGTCTGAAATCAGTCATTTGCTGGGTAATTTGGTTGTTTAATTTTTCTTCCTTTTTTCTTCTTTTTTTTTTCCCTCTCGCTTTCGTCATTAGTCTCGCTTCTCCAGATCTACAACACAGCAAACTAACCCTCTCTGTCACATACACGCAAATATAAGATAATATCCCGCCTTAATATCCAGCCAGCCTAGCTTTCAATTCACCGCTGCTGCCCGTCCATCGAGCCATATCGATAGCCTCTTTCATTTGATCGATTCTTTGGATTCTTTTTTTTTCTCTCTCTTCCCTTCCAGAAACAAGACATTTCAGTTCAGCCGGCTTATCTTGTTGCACAGCTTTCCTCATACAGAGAGACACAAAAGTCAGACAGACAGGCAGACAGCCAACCAACCTACACATACATACATACAACCAGACACTCACCGAGCCAGACCAGACGGCCAGCCATACAAAGAAAGGCTCACTTTCCAGCGTCCAGCGTCCAGCATCCAACGACGTTCTCAAATTACATGCGAAAATTTCCCCGCGCCCAATGCCTTTTCTCCTCCCTCAACTATTACCCTGCTCTACCATATTCCATCCTCGCTCTGCCGCCCTTCTCGGTCTTTTTATTTCTTCGCTGTCTCTTGTTGTCGCACTGACCATCTTGCTGCCGTCTTGCCTCTTATGATATTTCACCCAAATATTGCCCACAACCATCATATCGCCCGATAGCCTTTTGTGTGTGTGTGTGTGTGTGTGTGTGCTTGTGCTTTGCTTCCTGTGTGCGTGTGCATGTACAGGTCCTGTCTTGTCTTGCCCTGTCTGTTTCAATAGGAAGAGCAAGCACAGCTACACCCTTCCACCCACCCATCCATCCATCCATACATTCGCACACGCGAGCTAGCAACCCAACCTCAACTTAGACTACCACTACTACTACCACGCTAAAAGCTCGGCAGTCGTTGTTGGTGCCGATTGCACCCTCGACCTACCTCACCTCACCTTCACCCTCAGCCTCAGCCTCAGCCTCAGCCTCATACACCGTTTAAAACTCACCCAAACTTAGTCGAACTTGGCCTCGAGTGGATCGACCCGACACACTACCCTCCCACCCGATCGCCATCACGCTAAACCCGACAAAGAAAAGACCTGACCCCGATCGTACCAGCACTACCCCCCAGCCCACTCGGGCCCCGACCAGATAAATCCGCCCACACGCCACCACCCGTCCCCGCACCATGGACGGTGAGCGTCGCACCCTCCGCGGCCGCACTGCTGGCATTCCTTTGTCCATCTCCACATCTGCTGCCGCCGCCAGTGTCGCCTCGGATCGAACCGGCCGACAAAGCCCGCTTTCCTTTGCCGAGCGCTCTACCACTACCCCCCGGGACCATCACATTCGGCCCCGTCTCGACTCCTTCAATCCCCCACCCCCGTCTGTCTATTACCGCCGGTCCACTGTCACCGCACCTCCCAGACCTCCGTCAGCCGCCGACTCTAGGCCAGGCCCTGCATATTCAACTTACGGCGGTGATCGTGATCGTGACCGGGACTATGACAGAGACGAACCTCGCTTTGTTCAGAGCCCCAGGTCTGTTGCCCCGCCACTGCCACCTTCCTCCTCCTCTGCCTTTGCGCAAATAGACAGAGACAGAGATCGAGACACAGCTCGCCATTCCTGGGATGCCACCCAAAGCTCCATACCCGTACGGACCAGACGCATGAGCATGCTTCAACAACAAGCCGAGCGTCCTTTGGAGCGTCCCAGGCGAGGGAGTCTGCTCCAGCACGAGGTCCCCCTCGAGAGACCACGTCGGCCCAGCATGTATCAAGCTGAAAACCCACCCACTTCAGAACGACATCGCCGCGGCAGCATGATGCAAGGCGAGTTTGCGTCTGAACGACCGCGAAGACAGAGCTTTTTGCAGCAGCAGTACCAACATCAACAGAAACAGCAGCAAGCTTCCAAAAACGACACAGCCCTGCCCCCTCATGACCAGATCCATCCCGACCGCTCCCACTTTATGATTCCGCGGCCTTCCTCGGCCGCCGCCACCAACAGTTCATCCGGAGATGCCATTGTCCTCAAGCTCATCGACCTCGAGCGAGACACTGATACCGTCATTCTGAAGCTTCGCCCCAACGTTGCATTGTTCCGTGTTGGCGAAGCTCTTATGAAGTGTCTGGGTCTTCCTGCCAGTGATTTCATGGTCAACATCTACCAAGGCGTCGAAACCTTGCGCATGCACCACCGCGTTCAAGAAGACGGCACATTTTACTATCGCCTCGTCGGTCCTGGCAGAAGTAGTGATTCGTCGAATGAAGGATCCCCGAGAGTCATTTTTGAAGGACGGGCAAGCCGGAGAATGTTGCAGCGTGTGAGCGAAAGAACGCGAATGCTGGAGGAGGAAATCCAGCAAGGCATCTCGGTCGGTGACTTCCGTGCGGTCGTAGCCAAAGTACTGAACCTCGAGGACCCAGACCAGGTCCTGGTAGAGGCTCGCAATGGCATGCGAGTGGGTGCTATTGAGGGCGAGGACTGGCGGCTCATTGACATTTCCAATTTTTGGCTGTGCTCAAAGTTCCGCATCTTCATCATCCAGCCTGGCCGCATGATCTCAATCCGCCTGCTGGGAACGACACGCCGCTTTCTTTTGCACAGCTCGCCCGAGGACGACGACGAGTTTGACGAAAACGACGACGAAGAGCAAAATTGCTCCTCGACGGTGCTCAAGCACCGCTTCATTCAACGCATCCTCATCGCTACCCATGCTACCCAACAGAGTCCGATTTCTGCAGAGGCACATGATTTGCGGGTGTACAATGCATCCAAGGCCTTGACTCACCGCGTACCCTGGGGCTCTCTGGTTGACATTGAGATTCCCATCAACATACGCGCCGACTTTCTTGCCCAGGAAAAATGGCTACTCGGCGAAACCACCACGTGCGAGGTGTGCTTTGAGGAGCGCCACGACCACGAGTTTATTCCGCTCACGGCCGAGTGCAGCCACCACATCACCATGTGCACGCTGTGCGCCAACAAGTGGCTGGCCACTCAGATAAGCACCCACATGCCAGACGCCATCTGCTGTCCCGCCTGCAAAGCCGCCCCGACGCCGTCCCATGTGCGGAGATGGGCGCGGCCCAGTCTCTGGGAGCGTTTTGACATGCTTTTGACGACGTCTGCTCTTCGAAATATTCCCAATTTCTATTGGTGTATCAATCCCGATTGTGGCTCTGGCCAAATCCATCTCAGTCAGTGCTCGCAGATGGAGTGTGACCAGTGCAAGCTGCGCCAGTGCATCTTGCATGCTACGCCCTGGCACGAGGACATGACGTGCTCGGAATACGACAACCGGATTGGCTCAAGAAAGATCCGCGAGGATCGGGCATCTAAGGTGACCATTAGAGAGGTGGCGCAGAACTGCCCGGTGTGTGACAGTCCGGTCGAGCTGCGGTCTGGGTGCAACCATATTACATGTAAGTATTGGTAGCCTCTTGATGATACTGTGCTGTGCTTTTCTTTTTTTTTTGTTTCCTTGACGCATGATACTGACACCTAGGGCAGGCTCATGCGGCACGCAATGGTGCTATCTCTGCCGGGCAATCTGGACCAAGGACGTCATCAGCGGCATGCTGCACTGCAGACACCGCCGGGGTTGCGCGGAAGAGCGGAACAATCCCATGTTTAGACCGCACGACGATGTGCCTGCCCGATTCCAACGCGGCGAAGACGACAACGACGATGTGTTTGTGGACGATGACGATGACGACGACTTCATAGCTGGCCCGAACCCCGCAACCGATGAGCGACACCGCGGCCTGCCCAGAACCCGCATGGCCGATGAGCGGCAGGCATACGACTTGGGCGCGGGCCCAGCAGACAGGGGCCGGTGGAACCAGGCAAACCAGGCGCCCATGCGGGACCGCAGCGTGATGCCGCGCGACCGCATGCGCGAGAGAGACCGAGACCGAGACCACGACCGCGACAGAGATGCTGACTTGGAGCGTGCCTGGGCGCCTCGCGCACATGACGCCGCGGCAGGGGCAACGCGCCGACCGCCCATCACGCGGGCAAACAGACAGCAAGCGTCGGTGCCGCACCCCAACACGCCGCGGGTGCGCATGCGCCGCGAGTCCGTTAATGTGCCGCGGCGGCCGCGTCTGGAAGACGATTTTTTCTAAGGACATGAAAAAGGGGGGAGGAAGAGGGATAACAGTTTTATGTTTTTGATTTCTTTTTTTTTGGCATGTTTGAGTTTGGCCTTGTTTTTTTTTGATTTATTTGCTTACAAACACGGCGTTTTTTTTGGATATGAGCAATCATAACGGAAATAGACACGAGGAATGAACACAATCACGAGAATTTGCACACAGGGTTTTTCTTTTTTTCTTTTCTTTCTTTTGTTTGTTTTGTTTGTTTTTTCGAAGAGGTGTCTAGCAAAAAGAAGATGCAAAAATAAAACGTACACATTGTCGCATGTTTCAAAGAGATGCAAACGAGAGCCAAAGAGAGAGAGAGAGAGAGAGCATTAAATCATCATCACCGAATAACCCAAGAGCGCGGAACAAGAACGAGGAGGAGGAGGACGATGAGTGGGGAGGGAGTGGAGAGCATCACCACACACAGAGAGAGACGTAAGGAGGGAGAGGGGGGGGGAAGAGAAAGAAAATATGTGGTGTGGAATAGAGGAAGAAGGAGAGGAAGAAGAGGAGACGAATGCAGACACGGAAAGAAACAAGACAAAGACAACAAGAACGAAAAATCATCAACGAGGCCGTTCAGTCAGTGCACAAGCAACCCCAAGACAGACAGATACAAAGACAGATACAAAGACAGAGATGGAGAGACAGAGAGACGGAGATGGAGATGGAGATGGAGAGATGGAAAGAAAAGACAATAAAAGAAAGAAGAAGACAAACAAAAACCGACAATGCCATCCCATGGAACATACAAAATGGGCCATTATGCTAATTCATGGCACCCCTCAAACACACTCACTGCGTCCCCCCCCCCCCCCCCCCCCCCCCCCCCCCTCCCCACCGGGTGTG
>JADILG010000169.1:0-35080 GCA_017591655.1 Thielaviopsis populi | reverse complement strand
AGGAGAAAAAAAAAAGGCTTAACTGGACTTGACTCTGCATCTCTCCTCCGAGACGAGACGAGCCTAGGGAGAGATGCAGAGTCAAGTCCAGTTTAGCCTTTTTTTTTTCTCCTGCGAACCTATTCTCCTACCAAACCGCCCCCCTCCCTGTCTGCCCACGTACCTGCAATGCATGTGTATATGTTGCTTCTCATACTACACGAACAGCTCAGGTCAATAGGGGGGGAAGGGAGCAAAAGAGACCCAGGCACGCTTCCAGAGTGGCATGGCAGGCCAAGGGAGCAAAAGGGACGCTATTCGAAAAGGATAGTGACAGGTAGGAGGGGAGAGGGGAAATGGCAGGCCAAGAGAAGGAGAACAATACACCTTCTACGAAGGCCGGTCTAGGGATTACAATGACAGAGGGAGATAACCAAGCCAAGAACTAGGTAGGACCTGGGTAAGGACTACCAGAAGGAGCTAAATGGCTTGACCTTGTCTGGTTCAAGAAACATTCATACTTGCACACACGAACAACCAGAGAGGCCTGTCAACCCTTCCAAATCAACAGTGATACTGGCTCAATCTCTCTACGCTACGCCCCATAAATGCAAGACAACTGGATCCAAAAGAGAGACAAGTCCCTTGCACCTTGACAGGCTATGACAGAGGCAAAGGCAAAGATAGAGACAAAGACGGGCGGAGGCGGGGGCAGAGACAGAGAGTGAGACCGAGACCAGTATATGTCAGAGCCAGAGCAGCTATTACGCATCACCACGACAAGGTTGCTGGTGACTCCATGGCACACAAAGACGAGAGAGACTCACCGACTGCACAGAGAGAAGCGAAACTAAGCTAGGAGGCGCACCACCGTCAGACAGAGCCAGAACCACCGGAAAGGAGACGCCATGCTAGGCGTGGTGGGGGAAAACGAGGCCAGGCCAGCAATACGACAACGACACAGCGCCTTGCCTGCCCAGAGAAACGCAGCTCAGGACCATACCGGGCAATAAAAGACGACATCAATCAAATCAATCAAACATCTTCGCGGGGGGGGCCAACAAAGGGGAAAACGACGAGCAGACGGCGCCGAAAGGGAGATCTGGCAAGGAAAAGGGATGGGCAACTAACTGACTTGACTCCTTGGTGCAACAGAACACTGCACCTCCCTCGACTTACACGCCAATTTCCACACATACACATACAGACAGACACAGATGCACACACCCATGACCAGATGTATGCCTATACACAGAAAGAGAGAAGATACACACACACACACACACACACCCTTACACTCACACATCATCATCACCTCTCCTTGCCCCCCGCCCCCCCCCATCCACATACTTATAAAGACCCCCTTCTCCCCTCATCTTATCCTCTCTTCTTCTTTCCTTTCATCCTCACCCTCATCCTCACCCAGCCGACTTTAGCATCTTCATTCTCTCTGTTCTGTCACTCTCTCTTAATACTTTATACACATTCTCTAATACTCTGCTTCTTCTGCACATATCACCGTCTTTTCTACTTTTATTTTTCTAATACCCTCCTCCACTCTCTTCTACTACCAACTTCAAAATGGTTGCCATCGATGCTACTGTCCTTGCCCAGCTGGGTCTCCTCAACGGCTGCGTTCTCGACCTGAACGCCCTCCTCAGTGTCGCCGTCTGCCCTTCAGTGGCCGTAACTCTTCCTCCTTCGTGGACTCCTGCCACCACCGACAACGTCCTGTCCCTGTACAACGGCTACGCTAAGCGGGTAAGCCGATTTGATTTCTATTGCAACCACAACCCAGCTCATCTGCTATGCAGCGACACAGCTAACAACTCTTCTAGGATGTCTCGTGCCCTGGCACTGTCGTCGTCGACCCCCTCGACCCTTCTCTGGACCTCAGCACTGAGGACACTGTCGACCTCCAGATTGCCCTGGGTGTTCTTGACCTGCTCAACGTCAACCTGGATCTGAACCTGGACCTCATGAGCGTGCTCGATCTTATCGTCAAGCTCAACATCAACCTGCTTGACCTGGTCAACCTTGACCTGGATATCAACAGCAGCCTGGGCAAGCTCCTGGATGCCCTCATCACTCTTGATCTCGGCGTCACTGTTGGCGAACTGCTGGACCTCGATCTTGACCTGGACCTGGACCTGAGTCTTTTGATCAACATCCTCGGCAGCAAGGATGCGCCCGTAAACCTGGGCCATATTCTCGATCTCTTCAACAAAACTTTGCTCGATGTTGATGTTGATCTCGATGTTTCCATCGTCCTCGACAAGCTCCTGAGCGGCCTGGCCCCTGTGGTTGGTGGCCTGCTCGACACTGTCGGTAGCCTTCTCGGCGGCCTCCTGGGCAAGCGCCAGACTACCACTGATGTTCTGTCCGCCGCGGCTGCTCGTCGCCGCGGCTACAGCACCGAGGCCTCTCCCTACGAGAGCGGCAGTGGAAGCGACAATGGCAGTGACCACGGCAACGGTGGAGACAATGGCGAGACCACCTCGCCTGTCGGTACCTCCCCCGGTGGTGTCACCGGTCCCGCTACTGTCCCCTCAACTGGTTCTACCACTGGCCCTACTCACCCCATCGAGCTGAAGCCCACGTGCGGCAGCTGCCTGTCGCCCGCTGCGCCCAACGTCGTCGAAGTTGAGGTCGCCGATCTGACCGAGTGTGTCAGCAAGTGCCATCTGTCTGCTGCCAACGGCCTGCTCAACCTTCTGGTCGACGCCCACGTCAACGTGCTCAATGCCATCAACGTCGATCTGTGCCTGGCTGTTTCCCTGCTGGGCGATGCCTCGACTGGCAAGCAGACCTGCCGCTTCATCACCGGCACCGGCGTCGGCAGCACTGCTCCCTCGTCCGCCTACGAGACTGTGGCCCAGTGCACTTCCTACCAGAAGGCTTAAGGCTTAGGTGGCTTCATTCACATTGGTCAGCAACGCGCTTTTTTCTTCTTTGCGAAAATGGCAGTAGCACTGGAAGGTGCCTCTCGGTCTGTTTGATTAGGGTTTGCTACCCTCGCTATGCACATGATCATCATGGTCATGTGGGCGGATGACATCATCCCTCTCTTTCCTTGCTTTATATCTTTGCTTGATCCTTCGGGACCAAGACTTGTTTCTTACTCGTTCTATATCTTGTGCACTTTTCTTCTTGTGGTACATTCGTTTTTCATTGGGATGCGGCTTGATGGCCACTCAAGTGTCGGCTACACTCGACATGGACTTGTGGCTGATCTCCGGCCTCCGAGTCCTTGTTTGGCCGCTCTTCCGTGCCTTCTGGCCAAGTATGTATCTAGTTGGTGATGCCGTGTTTTAATCATGATAATTGCTCCCTAATTTTGACTTTCTGCTTTGTGTGACTTCTCTCTTGTTTTGTGGGTGGCCTTGTGGGATAACATGACTTTGTAAAGTCATAGTATGTTCAAGGCGGTTCAGGCCACAAGCACCAAGCTTGATGCTTCTAGTGCGTAGATGGTAAGTCTATATTTCACTCTTGTTTGTCATAAGCAGACATTCTTTCTTCTCCCGTACTCTCATGCACGTATGCGTGCATTGTCTAAGGCCAGCTGCAAAGAGGAAACACTCACGGAAGTTTTGTCTTTGCTAGTGGTGCGCTGCATGCAGACGGCAGAATTGGGTTCTTTATCTGAAACCCATCAAGACGCCTCAATACGAGAAACAAATATGAACAAACGAAGCCATTGATTAAGTGTTTTCTGCCAACTAAATAGTAGATGATAGAAAAGAAAAAGAAATATGCCCGGCTAAAGACTAAGGATGTACGTAATTGGTACGTTGACTCGCTACTGATAAGACCATTGTTACTCAAATAAAGGGTTATAAAGATAGCCGATAGGGGTTCTTTCTTGTTTACTTTGCACGTGACAGAGGTTGTTTGAGGAGAGCAAAAAAAAAATACAAGTTGGTGATTATGTGGCATGTGACATTGGACCCTGGCCCCTGACAGGTTGCAAGTCAAGTCAAGTCAAGTCAGGTACCTCAGGTACAAAATCAGGTAGATCAGGTTGTACAATAATAGGGCAGAGAAGAAAGAAACAAAGAAGGAAAAAAAAAATAGACTCCTTCTTTTACAAAGACGCTAAGAAGGAATATTTTTTTTTTTTCAACTATGGAAAATAAAATAGGGACTGTGAAATCAGACAAGAAAAAGAAAGAGGGCTAGTCGAGAGAGAAGAGGGGAAGAAGAGGAGTTGCGAAAGTAAACAAAAACACAGACAAGGAGTGACTAGGGGAGAGAGAGAGAGAGAGAGAGCGAGAGAGAAGAGAGAGCGAGAGCAAGGTTGTTTGCTGGCTTCGCGAGGGTAGGGTAGGCATGCAGACAACTATATATTGGAGGGGGACGTTGTTGAGTAGTGGATACATGCTGTTACACATGGATGTACACAGGTATACATGCACGCATGCATGCTTGTACACGTTCAGCCCGACATAGCGCTGATGCAGATGGAGTGGAAGGAGAGGATGTGAAGACTCTTTAGAAAGTCAATTCTTTTGGGCAGTGTTTCTGGAACGTGTTCTTTTTGGAAGAGGGGAGGAGGGGAGGAGGGAAGGAGGGAAGGAGGGAAGGAGGGAAGGAGGGAAGGAGGGAAGGAGGGAAGGAGGGAAGGAGGGAAGGAGAGAAGGAGGGAAGGGACAGGCGACAGACTCTCTAATGCAGGGCGGCTGCCAACTTGCTTTGCACCAAGGCCCAGAGATTCAGAGACTCACTTTCTGGGCCTTCCCTTGTTTCCATTTTCCATCGTGGTCTCGTCCCGCTCCTTCCTTCTCCGTCGCCTCTTTACTCTTGCTCCTCTCTCTCTCCTCTTGCAATTGCTTGCTTTGCTTATTGGGTTCTTGATTCTATGTTTTTTTTTTCCCCCTTCTCCCCCCCCTTTCCTGTTCCTTTCCCTTCTTTTCCTTTCTTTTTTCCACACTTCTTAGGCGGCTTTTCACACCCCCCCTTGAATTTCGCAGATTTTTCATCTCTTGTTTTCTTCCCTTCTTTTCTCTCTTGTGACAGGCCAATCATAGCAGCAAACTAACAAGCTTATAGGCAAGACAAGCTGTGGATATATGGGCGGCGTTGCGTTGCGTTGAACTCAAACACAAGCCCGCCGTTGGCCGTAATTACACAACGTCTCTAGTTGCTGTCTGTCTCTCTGTTTGCTTTTTTTTTTTTACTCTTTTTTTTTCCTTTTTTTTCCCTTTTTTTTTTCTTTCTTTTTTTCTTTTTTCAGTCGTCTTGTTCAATCAGCTTTCTTCTTCCTGTTCTTCTTTTTCTTTTTCATTCATTCTTCGTCAATTGTCTTTCCTCTCTTTCCCCTCGTGTGTGCACCACCGCCCGCCCCTTATTTTCTCTTCCCCCCTTGTTGCTTCTTTTCTCCTGTTTGGCCGCTATTTGTTTCTGCTGCCTCTCTTTCGCCTAACTCTGACAAAGGCCACCGTCTTCTGTCTTGCTCTCCCTCTCCCTCTCCCCCCCTCTTTCTCTCTCTTTCTCTCTCTATCTCTCTCTCTACTGCCTCGTGCTTCAGCCAAGCATCTGTCCTCGTACTACCTACATAGCTACATGCGTGCATGTGCCATTCACCCAACACATCAACAGCAGCAGCAGCAGCAGTAGCAGCACCGGAAATCAAACATCCCACCAGCCAGCGCCCGTCCGCCCAGCTTCTATTGCACCGTACACGACACGGCCCGCATACTGCGCATAGCACTGTGCAGCTTGCAGCTTGCATCTTCTTGCATGTGTGTCTGTGTGGGTGTGTGAGTCTAGATACATACTTGGAGCAGCAGCAGCAGCAACAACAACAACAATAGGTTCTCTGTGCCTGTCTCTCAATCTGAGTGTGCGTACTACAAAGCGGCTTGTTTCTCTTTTACTTAATACCAAAAAAGAGGCATCGTCTCTCTGTATATAAAAAAAAAGGCAAAGGCGTGTTTCATCTGCGCTGTCTACGCCAGAGACCACAGGCATTTTTCTGTTCTTTTTTTTTCTTTTTTTTTGCCGATGTAGTAGTAGTGTAGCTGGTACCTACATCTACATACAAATACGCTCATCATCTGCCTAGAAGCTGCACCCAACTTTGTATTAGTACCGCTTAGGGACAAAGACAGGACAGCGCCTAGAGAGACAAATACTTGGAGGACAAGACAAGCTCTGAACTGCCATGGAGATGCAAAGCCAATCCCAATCGACCAACATGCAAGATGCATGTGAGCCTTGCCCGTCCGTACAACATGGGCCAGGCGATAGAAATGGAGATGGGCGTGAAAGCGAGAATGTAACAGCTGCTCCTCTGCAAATCACGGCGTCTGATACGGCAGCCAACACTAAAACCACCACTACGACCACCATAACCCCCCCTTCCTCACTGCACGCCCATGCCACTGCATTCCAGCAAGGCGATAATATATCGCAATCGCAATACCTCGACATCACTGTCAGCCTGGACCAAACACACTCTACACACGCCCATGCTCTTGTTCTCGCCCAGTCTTACCTGCAGGACAGCCTCAGCCCAAACCACAACGCCTTTGTTCACACCAACGCCATAAGAAACAGTGCAAGCGAATGCGCCCCATCAGCGTCCCCATCTCAGTCCCGATCTCAGTCTGGCGCACATTCTCGTCAAAATTCCTCTTCCAACAATCACAAGTCCCATTCCCGCCCACATTCTTATTCTCGACAAGAGCCATTCCCTGCCCTGGACGCTGTCATTGTAGCGGTCGTAACAGGGCTTTCAGCACCTCCAATGCCTACAGCCCAGGCCCTAGACGTTGAAGCTTCAGGGCCCCTAGTCCCTGTCCCGGGCATAGATACAGTAGCAGCTACAGGCATAGACATAGGCACAGCTCCAGCTCCAGCTCCAGCTCCGGCTTCAGCTTCAGCTTTGGCTTTGGCTTTGCCGCCCCCAGCTTCACCTATAGTAGCAGCAGCACCCGTGGCACCTGTAACGGCTGCCATAGCAGTAGAGACCCTAGATACCCCTCCCACTGTTGCGACCGCAGCAGCGCCTGAACCTGCTATCAATAATAGCACCAGCACTGATACTGCTACTGCTACTGCTACTGCTGCTACTAGCAACAGCATCACAAACACCGCTAGAATCGGCGGCCACCACAACAGAAGCCACAGCAGCAATCACAACAACAGAGCTTCCTTTCGGCATTCTTACCAGAATCACTTCCATCATAACAATCTCACCACCTGCATTTCCTCTTCCATGTACAATTCCCCTGCACCCTCTGACAAACTCTCTCCCCCTCCTCGGTATACCCACAGCCGCTCCATCTCTTGCGATAGCACTCACCGTGCTCTAGGGCCCAGCCTCTTGAACATCCCACTGCCCTCTGTTTCGACTATTTTCTCGCCCACGTCCTTCTCGCCGTTCGCCTTTTCTTTTGCAGCAGCAGCAGCAGCTGTTACTACAGACACACAAGATACCGCCGCCCAAACAATTGACGGCGTTTTTGCCAGCCAGGTCCAGACAGAGACACAAACTCAAGCTGAGGCTCAAGTCCTCCAGGCTCAAGTCCTCCAGGCTCATCCTCACTCTCACCCTCGTCCACACCCCAACATTCACCACTCCCAAATCCAGCCTCAACCCCTTGCTTCAGCCTTTGATCTTTTCTCGCCCAGCTTTTCATCACATGAGAACGCAGCTTACTTTGCCGATATTCGAGGCGTCGACTCTGGCAAGCCAGGCTTGTTGAATCCCGCCATCCTTGCAAACGACTGCCAATCGTGCAAGGACACCAGCGGGCACATTAAACTCGACACCGACGCCGACATCAGCATCAGCGTCCAAGTCGACAAGGCCAAGCTTTCGGGCGACGCCAAACACGAGCGAATCCAAGAAAAACACAACCACTACCACAACCACGACCACGATCACAACCACCACGACGCTGAACACGATACCGTCAACGGCCGCGACAACAACACTTTTCTCGACCCAGTCTCGCCCCCCAAAAACGACGACGCTTCCTCTTTTGTCTCGTCCTCCCCCCCTTCTTCCATATCCATGGCCGCGCCAGTCTCCCGTTCCCGTTCTGGCTCGGGCGCTGGCGCTGGCGCTGGTGCTGGCTCGGGCTCTGGTGCTGGCGCTGGTTCAGCTCCTGTCTCCGCCTCCGCCTCTGCCTCCGCCTCGCGAGAAGCCCTCATGCACCCTTATACCTCCAATTCCCCTGGCTCCCAGTCCAGCTCCAGCATCCCTCGACACTCTACTATTCCAACTCCTGTAGGCTCTCAAGTCCGAGCTGGAAGCGGAGGATCACGCTTGTTCATGCGGTCAGCATCAGCACCCCTTGACCCTAAACATGCCGCTGCTAGTACCAATAGTAACATCAATACCGCCAACACCCTCAATAGTAACAAGACCAACAGACCTGTCGTGGGACCTGGACACATCAGCGTCAAGGACCTGAAAAAGAAGTTTGATCACGCTACTGCCATGGCCGCTGCTTCTGCCAACTCAGAGTTCACGTCTGCATCTACTTCTGCTGCACATGTACCTACATCTACACCTACACCTACACCTACACCTGCATCCACATCCACTTCCATACCCACCTCCATACCCACCTACATGCCCACCTCCACGCCTGCTCTCGCCCTCACTGGCACCAGTAGCCCAGGCTCTGCCTCTGCATCCTCTGGGACCCCTTCTCGCCCAACACGTTCTTCTCTTCGTAGCGCCATTCCTGTGCGGCAACCTCGCGACTTTTCCCCTTCCCCAAGCACGGCCCATTCGTCGGCCTCTTCACTAGAAACCAACTATTTCGGCAAAACCTTGTCTGCGGGATCAGCCATCGGATCAGGCTCTGGCCCAGGCTCACTGCTTAACACTTCTCGAAGACTTCAGCAATCACAACACGCGCCTGATGACAAATCTTTGCCCTTGTCACCATCGCCGTCCAGTTCACAGCAGTCCTTTGCCAATCGAATACGCAAACCACCCCCGACCGCGAGCGCGACCGCGACCGCGACCACAACCACGACCACGACCACGACTACTGCCTCGACCCTGAAGCCCAAAACTCCAATCCCAACTCTGGCTGCGCCCGTCACTACCGTTGCATCCATGGCGAAACCTCGGCTGGGCTCACAAGATGCATCAACCCCTGGACACCCTCAAAACGCCTCTCAGCCTTCTCTATCGTCAACGCCTCCACACAAAAACCTCCCACAACCCTTGTTGTTTGGCGAAATCCCCTCCGACCAGACCGTAGATGCTGTCTCAGCCGGCCACGGAATCCACCCGACACCAGTCCCAAGAACCCTTAGCCCAAATGTCTCACTACCAGCTGCCGCTAGGGCAGTGTCTCCTAGTCGTCAAAGGGCAATTTTAGACGCTGGCCTACGCATCGACACTGATCTCAACTCCTCGAAATCCCCAGCAAACTCTGTTTCCCAAATACCCAAAGGTCATAGCCGCGAACCTCCATCTTCCATCGCCACCGATCGGGATCGCCTTCGTTTTACATCTGCACTCCCCAACCATCAACACAACGACCATCAGCTTAGTACAATAGCCCCCCCGCCAACGCGTAGCCTCGCAATCGCACGCTCTCGCAACCGGTCCAGCAGTGAATCTTCCCGAATAGCCTCCAGTCGGTCGCGTATGGCTACTGCCGAGGGCTCGAGAATCCCACAGCCACAGTCAGCGCAGTCTCGACTTGCCCCGTCTTCGATGCGAAAACTCAACGATGCCAGCGCCAACGCCAACACCACGAGCCGCGGCCCTGGCCCCCTTTTGCAATTTTCGAATTCCACACCTGCATCCCCAGTCAGCCCAACCACTCAACCAAGCACACGACAACAACCGAGCGAGCGCGAGCAAGGACCTGAAGCAACCCGTGGCAGGGACGCTGAACAGTCTGGGCCCGCCTCTTCTGCCGCTGCCTCGAGAAATATTCGCGATCGGTCTCCCTTTAGGGCACGCATAGAGGCTGCTGATGCCACCTCTAAAAACACATACCATGTAGACCATGCCAATAGTGCTAGCAACAATGGAACTACCCGCTTTGCAGACGTCGTCATTGCTGCGACCTCACGAATGTCGCCTCAACTGAGAAGTTCACGCCCTAGACAGCACCTTGCCGACGTCAACGCCAATGGAATCTCGAACCCCAACGCCGCAAGTTTCAGGCTCAGAACGGCCGATAACCGCCTTCGTGTTGCCGCCCTCAGCGAATATGACAACAGCCACCGGCGTCTCTCGGAGGGACCTATCGATTTTGAGCAACGGAGAAATGACATCCGTCTCAAGTACACAAAAACTATCCGTGAAAAGCAGGAACGCGCTGCTGCTCGACGCCGCACACGGGAGCTTGCATCTGCTGCTGCAGAGGCTGAAGCCCTGGCACTCGCAGCAAAGATATCGGCCTCTGGCAAGCCGGGCAATCAAAACGCCACCTATGTCCCCCCTTCGCGCATCGACGAGGATGGCCCTCCTGTATCTCCACGTGCCTGTCCTTCTGATCCCGTAGTTCTGGTACCGCCAGTGCCGGAAAACACGATATCTCTGCCTTCGGCGACCTCCCCACGCGACTCTCTTCAGCTTGGCTTACCTGGCGGATTCCCTGGGGATGAGATCGTTCCCCCTGTTTCGAATCTCGATGCTGCTATTTCTCAGCCCCAGTCGGCCGTTTCCGCTGTCCATACCGAGTTTGAGATGGAGATGCAATCTGACCCCTTGTCGACGCCACCATCCCGACCCCCTCCCATAGTTGAGCCCACGGAGACCCTGTCACCCAACGCCCAGACTCCGCCTCGGTCACGAAGAGACATTACAAACTCGCCAAATCATCTGCGAATCAACTATCACTATCCGTTTGGTGAAGATGATGAAGAAGTACCCCTTGGTGAACTGTCCCCTACGCTCCCTCTTTCTCCTGTGCAGCGTCCGAATAAATCGGGATTCATGTCATCGGCTTATCCTAAGAGCTTTTCCGAAGACTATGGGCAGCCTTCACGGTACTCATCTGGTCTACCGCATTCTACTACTGTCAAGGTCTTTCGACGGGAATCAGACATCACTGGTGTCATGTCCTCGCAGATACCTTTCGTCCCTATGCAAGATGATACCTACGAAGATTCTGTGTACCGTTTCCTCCCAGACTCTTCTGCCGCAGATGCCATTCGGCAGATACAACATCAGCAAGAGGATGACACATCGACTTGCGACGACGAGCCAGTGCTTCCTGTGCCCGGTATCTCAGCTCTTGCTTTTTCGGATAATCGATTTGAAATGGACAGCTTTTCATCGCAACGTGATTCAATTTGTGAATCTTCTGAAGCAGATCCTGCTGCCGAAGACGGCAACCATGAGGCAAACACGTCAGTCAAACAAAGCAGCACTCCCAACGGCAAGACTCTAAATGCCCCCGCCGTTGTAATCCCCGAAAGCACGTTCAATGCCCAGTCCTCGTGGTCCAACTTCTCAATAAATGGCCGAGAATGCGACCCCGGCACCAACAACTCTTTGGATATACCCGAAATGTCTCCTCTTACTGTTAACCCTGGAACCGAGTCTTTCCATACAATGACGTCTATCAGTGGTGCCGATGGCCAGCCTTTGGCCAAGGAAGACGGCCTGACACCGCTACCTCCTACGGTCTCAGCACCTATGGCTGTCGAAATTGGATCATCTGAAATCCCCCCTGATCCGAACCACGCCAATGTCAAGTTACCAACACCCGCAACCACGGAATCCGGTATGCCGTTCCCCAACCACAGCCCTCCGCCCGTGCCACCTTCCAAGCCAGGGTCCATTTACGAAACCCGCGATACTCCCGTTAGCAGCTTTTCTGAGAACAACCTTTCTGCTACAACTATGATGAGCTCGAGACCTGTCAGCAGAGATCACACTACTGTCGCTACATCCCTTGCACCGTCTAGCTTGGAGAGGATCCACATTGTACCGTCGTCTTCGGAAGCTGAAATTCCTCCTGCTGTTGTGCCGAAGAAGGATATTAGTGACAAAGAACGCCAACGTCTTATTCAGCGCCGGAATGTGATCAAGGAGCTCATTGATACCGAGGCCGTCTTTGTACGCGACATGTGTGTGGTGTGGGAGATTTACAAGGGTACTGCTGAGGCCTGTCCGAAGCTAGATACCAAAACCATCAAGTTGATTTTCCGCAACACGGATGAGATCATTACCTTCCATACACAGTTCTCCATGAAGCTCAAGGAAGCTGTCACCAAGGTGTATATGCCGGTTGTAATGACAGGCAATGGTGCTGTCAACACTCCCGAGTTCGATACAACCAACATCTACCCGCCTCCCCACGAACTCGACGACTTGAAAGACTTTACAACGACACTTGGCACGATTTTCTGCGCCCACATTGACGAAATGAAGGCTGTCCACGAAACATTCCTGCGCAGTAGCGACATGGCTGCCAAACGGCTGATCGAAATCCAGCAAGATCCAACCGTCAAAGTATGGCTTAACGAGTGCCATGAAGTGGCAAAGGATCTTACAGCAGCTTGGGATCTGGACTCTCTGTTGATCAAGCCTATGCAGCGCATCACAAAATATCCCAACCTGATCATGTCCATGTTGCAGCAGACGCCTCAGGACCACCCTGACCGCGTCCATCTCGTGTCAGCCAAGGACTCTTTGGAGGAGGCTATCATCGAGATCAACAAGACTAAGAAAAACTTTGAGCTCGTAGGCCAGATTGTGAGCGGCAAGCGCAAAGATTCCGATGTCAAGGCTGGCATTGCGCGTGCCTTTGGCAAGCGATCTGATAAAATGCAAACTGGCAGTAGAGTACCGGAGGATGAGGTTTACGTCAAGCTCAATGAGCGATTCAACGAAGACTTTATGCGCCTGCAAGTTGTGCTGCGCGATGCCGTGGAATACACTCACCAAGTGTCTGCGTATGTTCACGAGTTCCTCCAGTACCTCTCGTCGATTGAGTTGGTGATGCGTCTTCAGCCAAGCGGATATCCCGAGCTCGAGAGCAAATGGGTGCAGTTCAACGTGTCGATGCGAGACATGGAGCGTGTCGTTCTTGAAAGCCATGTAGCCCAGGTTCGCAAACAGGTGATTCTCCCGTTTGAGAGCGTTATTGAGTCTTACTACAATCCTGCCCTGGCTATGAAGAAGCGGCAGAAGCGTCGCCTCGACTACGAAAAGGCTGAGCTGCTGAAGAAGACCGGCAAGGGCGCCGATGCCCGACTTGCGGAGCTGGTTGAGCAGTACGAGGCCCTGAATGACACGCTCAAGAAGGAACTGCCCATCTTGTCTGCACTCACGGCCAAAGTTGGCAAGATTTGTATGTCAAATCTGGTCAACATACAGACAGCGTGGTACAAGACGTGGCGTGATCGCATTAGATCTGTACTTGGTGATGGCCGAGAGGCCCATGATATCCAGGATATCATGGCAGCCTTTTCCAACGACTTTAATTCCATGCAGCAGCCCATCAACGAGCTCGGGATTCTTAACACTGCCTACAAGGGCAAGACGTCGCTCTCGACGATCTCAAGCGTTGATGATGCCAGCAGTGCGGTCACGGCTGGTGGCCATCGGGCCCGAATGCGACCTGCCGAGCTTTCACCTAGACAGCGCGGTTTCTCGGTCAACAGCGAAGCCCCCGTTTTGCCAACACCAGACTTTGTACGCCGTGGCAGCGAGAGTCTGACGTCACCTCTGGCCAGTGTCGTGACCATGCCTACGACATATAGTCCACAGCAGTACAACTACGACAACTACTACACATCAGCCAGCTTTGCATACACTAACAGCGGCACGCACTCGCACTCGGGCTCCCGCGCACCATCCGTCACACATTCCATGACACAATCCATGCCTCATGTACACACACCAACCCATTCACAGTCTCATCCCCAGCCCCATTCGCACCAAGTCCACGGACGTCCCGAACCTGCATCGCCCGAAGCATCCATCGGCTCGCGGTCGTTTGTAACACAGAGCTCCGGGCGGCCAAGCACTGGCATCAGCGTGGACTCGGGTCCGCCGGGACGGCAAAGTTCAGAGCTGGCATACTACCACCAGAAGCGGGAACATCACCAGCTTCAGCGGGACTCGACGACGACCACATCGACGTACGCGCAGAGCCATGGCACGCATGACTCGGCTGTCGCAAAACCGCGGTATTCGGGCTTGTTCCATTCGGCGCTGCCGGTGACGGATGGTAACGATACAAGACCGTCATCGCGAGATGACGAGGCGAATGCAGCGGCTGGTGTGGCAGGACAGGGTCCACGAGCGTATAATATACTGTGGCTGGCAGCATCGTTGTTTGAGTTCAATATCGAGACGACGAAGCAGGAGGCTGGATATCCTTACTTGGTGTACCAAGCAGGCGAGGTGAGCATTTTCTTTTGTCCTATTCCCTTCTTTTATCATTCCGCAGCGACGTGTGTGTGTGCTAACCATTTGCTTTGTCTTGACAGGTGTTTGATGTCGTCGGAGAGAAGGGCGAGCTGTGGCTTGCCAAGAACCAAGATGACCCGAACTGCCAAGTCGGGTGGATTTGGTCCAAGCATTTCGCGAAGCTGGCGGACCCCTAAGCAGCAGGGTGTGTCCTCGGAGACGCTGTCTAACGGGCACGCGTTGTTCATGGGTGACAGGCATGACAAGTCTGGTATCCAGGGCCGCTTCTTTACTCTGCCGATTGCTTTCCGATGGGTGCTCGTCGACGCACGTGGCCTTTCTCCTTTACTTTCTTTTTCACCCCGATATACACGACCTGCACGGGCTAATCTTTGTCTACCTCCCTTTTGGTCTTGTTTGCTGTTGCTTTTGCTGATATACCCTCCATCCTTTCCTCTCACTTGATTGTCTTTCTTTGCTGCTGTCTGGCAAGCACAACATACGCCCCTTCTCATGGGCTTTCCCGCCCTGTTTTTTTCTTCGTTTTTCCTATGTTGTTTACTTCTCTTTGTGGTTGGACCTCTATGCCGCTTTTATTTCCTGTTGTTTTCCTTTGTCTTGCCCTCATCTTTCTGACCCGATGACGCCAGTCTGCCCTTTCTTTCCGTCTTCCTCTTCCTCTTCACCAAAGCCCTCTTTTCCTTTTTCCCCTGTCTGTTTGAGCTTGGATTGCACCAGACTATGTATGTACACAAGCCATGTTTATGTTTTTTTTCCTGTTCTGTGTTACTGTTTACATGCATTTTCTTTGACGAAGCTTGAGCCGGGTGCATTTTGGAGTTTTTCTTTGTTTTCTTTTTCTTTTATTGTGTCGCAAGGAATGTTGGTGGCTTCTCTTTCAGAGGTCTATGGCTTTCATACATGTACATATTTATATTCCTTGTCAACAACTTGAGGCCGTCATTGAACGCGAGCCGGGACTCGAGCCGGGACTCGAGCTGTGTGCATGCATGTCGTTGGCCACGGAGGATGCGCTCTCGGTGAACAAGGCTTCCTTTTCGGTCTGGGCGCGAAGGGCCCAATAGGGCAAGAGCCTGGCTGTTTCGTCGGTGCTTCCCTATCTGATACGGCTAGTTTGGAAGGTGGGATGTTGCTTCCTGCTGGTCTGATGCGGAAAGGGAAAGAGAAGGTTTGGTGATAGTTTGAGGCAACTACTGTAACTTGCTTGTTGTAGTTTGAAGTAACTGCCTTACCTTGCTTGATTCTTTTTTTTTTGGGATTAATGAAAATCAATTTTTTATATATATAAAAGAGACGATCGTGGCCTCTTTTTTTCTTCTCTTTTTTTCCCCCCCTCTCGCTTTGTGATTCTTTTTCTTCCTCCTTTGATTTTCTGGCGCTTCATTTTTGGCCTGTGAAGGTTTGTCTTGAAACAACACTTCGCTTCCTGATTTTTTTTGTTTCTTCTTTTTTTCTTCTTTTTTTTTCCTCGTGTTTCCAAGTCTGCGTCCCTTTTTTTTCCATCTTTTCTCTTTTTCTGGGCTTTTTTTTTCTTTTTCATTCTGCCTTGTTTATTCTCTCCTCTTCTTCTCTCGCTCTGCTTATCCTCACCGTTCGTCGTTATATTGCCCTCGCCTGCAGCCACTTTGCTTCCCTTTTGCTCGCTCGGATCTCCACGTCATCGATAATCCGCAATAACCTTGATTTTCTCTCTCTCTCCTGCACACTTCGGCCTTCCGAACCGCGTCGCCTATTCACCACTCTTTGGGCGGACTTTCTTGACCTATCAATTCCGCCGGCTTCGCATTTCCATCTGCTTGTACCATTCTTCTTCCACCCCTATCGAATTGCTCGCTTCACCCGAATTCTCCGCTGTCGAATAAGCTATCAACCGAGCTCCAGCTGTCGCTATAGCTCCCACTACAGCTCCCACTACAGCTCCTATCAACTCCATCGCCAACCCCCGTTGTATATCTCTGATCTACCGCCGTTCGCCTGTCCCTATTCACGGCCATGACAGGCGCACCAGCGGCCTGGGCCGGCAAGGCTTCGGTCAAAGGCAGCAGCGAAACCATGCGCATGATTATGCTGTCCTTTACCACTGTAGGAATTGTGTATGTATCCTCCGTGTTGTTGTATCGCCGTGTCAACATGACATGTGTGCTTCATTCTGCACTACATTCTTGGGAAGCTTCTTGCTAATTCACTATTTTTCTCGTCCTACCACAGCTTCGTCTGGGGTGTTGAAATGACCTGTACGTATTCTATTCTTTTCTTGTCTACTTTCCATGATAACGCGCATATGCTAACCCGTATTGCTTGCTTTCTCAAACTCCAGACTGCACTCCCTATCTTCTCAACCTCGGACTCTCAAAAAGCACAACATCTCTTGTCTGGATCGCCGGTCCTCTTTCAGGACTCATCGTTCAGCCCATTATCGGCGCACTCGCCGACGAATCCACGTCCAAATATGGCCGCCGTCGGCCCGTGATTGCAGCAGGCAGCATCATCGTATCCCTGGCTCTTTGGGTGCTCGGCTTCACGCAAGAGATTGTCTCCTTCTTTGGTTACGTCCCTTCTGAAAACAAGAATCTGCTCATCACACTTGCCATTGCGGCTATCTATGTCATCGACTTCGCCATCAATGCCGGTAAGACTCCTCCGGGTATGCCATATTGTTATGGTTGTGCGGGTTGGACTAGGGTTAAGCATACCCAACTTCAACTTCACTTCACCCATCCTCACTCAGGGGAGCTTCTTATATGCTAACCTCGCCCGCTTTCTGTCTCTTCGTTTCTTAGTTATGTCCTGCTCCCGAAGTCTGATTGTCGATACCCTTCCAATTGAAAAACAGCAAGCTGGCGCTGCCTGGTGTAAGCATCCATTCCCTCCTTTCCCCTTTCTTGTATCACCACACACACACTGCTAACATGAATAATCTGTTTTAGACTCCCGTCTTGCTGCTATTGGCCATGTTGTAGGCTATGCGGCAGGCGCCATTGACCTTGTCGGCATCTTTGGCCCTACTCTAGGCGATACACAATTTAAACAACTAGTTTCCTTGGCCATCCTTTTCGTGCTCGTCTCTTCTTCAGTAACGTGCTGGGCTGTCACGGAGCGTATTCTTCTCCCTAGGCCCCGGGCTGCGGATGAGAGCCCCTTCAGAGTCGTACACCAGATCTGGACTACCCTTCTCAACCTCCCTCCCCGCATCCAGGCTATCTGCTGGGCCCAGTTTTGGGCCTGGATTGGCTGGTTCCCCTTCAACTTCTACAGCACTACCTGGGTCGGCGAAATCTACTTCCGCTATGATGCGCCGGTCTCTGCCAAGACGGGAGATTCTCTTGGTGACATTGGCCGTATTGGCAGCAAAGCTCTTGTCATGTACTCGACCGTCACGTTTCTTGGCGCCTGGCTTCTTCCCCTGGTTATTAAATCACCGGATGAGAGCAGCTACACCAAGCGGCCTCCTCAGAGCATTGCCAAGTTCGTTAATATCTTGAACAACAACAAGCCTGATATTGTGACAGCTTGGATTATCGGCGATTTGATTTTTGCCTGTGCCATGTTCATGGCTCCTATGGCCAGCAGCTTCAAGTTTGCTACTACATTGGTGTGCATTTGCGGCATGTAAGTATTTTCTTTTTCTCCTAGAGTCCTCTTTACATTGTTTTTTCTCTTCTCCCTTTCTCTGTTCGTACTGCTAACCTTGTCGTCCTCTACAGCCCCTGGTCGATTGCAAACTGGGCTCCAGTAGCCACTCTCGGTGTCGAAGTCAACCGTATCAGTGGCTCTTCCTCCAAAACCCACCGTCGTAACGCCTCGGCGGGTGCTCTAGAAAAGGGCCATGATCCCGAGTCGTCTAACGGAGAACTCTCGGGTATCTACTTTGGCATTCTTAACATCTACAGCACAATCCCGCAGTTCCTGGGCAACTTCATCTCTACCATTGTCTTTTCAATTCTAGAGCCCGGCAAAAGCCCAGAGCTGGCGACCGACGCGCATCCTTCGGAGACACACCCGACAGATGGCCCCAATGCAATTGCCGTGTGTCTGTTCATTGGTGCTATTAGTGCGGTGCTGGCATCATATGCAGCGCTGAAGCTGAAGAGACTGCAGAGTACTACTCTGTGAGAAGAGAGGAGGAAGACACGAGGAAACCCGGCAGGCAGAAGTGCGAAAACAACTGTAGAATGTGCGGCTGCTATGTATTTAAAGCCACTCACACATGTTACCTTTGTGGCAGTCTGGGGCTTGGTTTGTCCCTTGTTGGCCGATCAAGTTCTCGGGTCTCTTCTGTATTGCCATGCCACTAATTCTATGTATTTTATATTTTCGGTAACCATGGTAGGAACAAACAAGTGGGCTATGGCAATCTCTGTCCTTTGTGCTGTTCTCTTCTTCGCTATTCCACGTGTGCCTCTTCCATATGATTTCCCGCATCTTTTTCAACTCACTCCGACCTGGAGAATATCGCATCTTTGTAGTATCTTGCTTCCGCGATACTATCTAGGATGTCCTCCTTGGCTCTGTGCAATCCTACTTTTCTCGGCGCATCCCGCAGGACCTGTGCCGGGGACCAGCGCCTCGCGGCCTCCTTGATGGCGCTAACATCCAAGATGCGGTAGTGCAAATGCTGCACCACGGGCGCCCACGGGCCCCTGCGCAGGAAGGCCCGGTCGGCGTGCACGCTGTTGCCGGCCAGCAGGGCGGTGCGCGGCTCGGGCACCCACTGCCGAATGTACGCCAGCAGGCCTGCGGCGGCATCGTCAGCCGTGGTGGTGGAGGCGAGCACGCGGTCCCACAGGCCAGTGTCTGTGTGGGTTTTGGTGCACCAGTCGTCCATCTGCTCGAGGCGCTCAACGGGCACGTGTACCACGGCGCCGAAGCCGGTGGGGTCAATGAGCTCGAGTTCAGAGGTGGTGATGAGGCAGAAGACTTCGAGGATTTGGTCGGAGTCGGGGTTGAGCCCGGTCATCTGGGTGGTGGTATTGTTAGGAGGGAGATGTGGGCGGAGGGGAGGGCTGCGCAGGGGAGGGTAGCGCAGGGGAGGGTAGGATCAGAGTAGGAGTAGGAGTAGGAGTAGAGGTAGGATAAGAAGAAGGGGTAGGATAAGAGGAAGAAGGCTGCATTACCTCGGCGTCAATCCAGACGAGGAAGCCGTCTTTGCTGGGGTTTTTGGGGTCCGCCATAGTTGGTACTTGAGGAGATTCACGACGTTGTCAGTGGGTGCTCTCGTTGTTATGCGCAGTCGCCAACTTACAAGACGGCGGCGAGGTGCTTGTCACAGCATGGCCTGGAGCTGGCGCCACAAGTGTGGCGGAGACAAAGACATGGAGGAAGAGCAAAAGGACCCGCATGCTGCCAGAACAATAATAAGCTGGACTTGTACGTAAAATGAGTGAGCGTCTGTGAGTGTGGCACTGTGGGGAAATGTGGCGCAGCTGACATAAGCCCGAATCCTCTGGCTCCTACCCGACCTGTTTCTGGGGTTGTCTGCCTTTGTTCGGGTTATTTGTTTGGGGGCCTAACATGGGCTTACCTTATCTTGTATAACGTGGCTGTGATTGGCTCACTGGCCTTTGCTCTACTGTAACGCTAGCCCAACGGGTTTCCGGCCGTTGGTTACGTGCTTCATCATTGTCACTCCGCCACCATCCATCCATATTCTTGATTCTGTTGCTTCGACCCCCCCCCCCCCGGAATCCATCATCGGAGACAATCTCGACCTCCAGCCCGGCCCATCGACACATTGCTGCATCTGCCCCTCATTCTCCACATGGCGCAGCCGCAATACAGCCCGGCACGCTTCCTCGTCATCGGCGCCGGCTCCCGAGGAAATGCATACGGCAAAGCCGTCAAAAGTGCCACCAACGGCGTCATAGCCGCAGTGGCGGAGTGTGATGCCTACAAGCGCCAGCGCTATGGCGAGATGTTCATCTGGGGCCCTGGAAACCTGGCCAGTGAAGGCCAGGCCTTTGCAGACTGGAAAGACTTCATTGCCTACGAGCACGATCGGCGCCGGCGCATGGCACGCGGCGATCCACATGTGCCTCCCGGGGTTGACGGCGTGTTTGTCTGCGTGCTAGACGAGATGCACCATGAAGTCGTCGTAGCACTTGGTCCGCTGAATCTGCACATCATGTGCGAGAAGCCACTGGCCACGTCTCTGCGGGACTGCATTGCAATGTACAAAGCCCTGCAAGCGACGCCGGTGATGGAACCGCAGCAGCGGGTTTTCTCCATCGGTCATGTCCTTCGCTACAGTCCTCACAATTTGCTTCTGCGTCGTCTGCTGCGCGAGAAGCGGGTGATTGGGGATGTTCTCAGTGTTGCACACACCGAGCCCGTAGGCTGGTGGCATTTCACGCATTCGTATGTGCGCGGCAACTGGCGTCGGGAGGACACGACGGCGCCTTCACTGCTCACCAAGTCTTGCCATGACATCGATCTCATCTTGTGGCTTCTGTGCAGCCCTGTGCACGCTGGCAAAGGCCTGCCACACCTGCCAAGCACAGTCTCTTCCACAGGAAGTCTGCAGCAGTTCCGCAAGGCACACAAGCCCAAAGCAGCTGGAGATGCCACCAACTGTACCAAATGCGCGCTGGGTGATGAAGGCTGTATCTTCTCGGCCAAAAACATATATCTCGGCCCAAAGCTACAGGGCCTTGAATCCGGCAACACTGGATGGCCGGTCAAGATTGCCGTTCCGGACATCGAGGCGTACCCGACCATGCAGTTGAAGCGTGCCGCTGTGCTGGCTGAGCTGGAAAAGGACTATACGCCCAATACATCGGACGATATCGTGAAAAGCCAGAACTGGTTTGGCCGGTGTGTGTTTGATGCTGACAACGACGTCTGTGACGAGCAGATTGTCACGCTGCAATGGGAAGACGACCAGGACCAACCAGCCGGAGCAGATGACGGGGCTCGCTTGGCCAAGACAGCCACATTCCACATGGTGGCCCAGACACAAAAGATTTGCCAGCGGTACTCCAACTTCTACGGCACCTTTGGCGAAATCCACGCCGACTCGCGCATCATCACAGTGACAGACTTCCGCACCGGTGAGGTCACATGTCACGAGGTGTCGACGGAAGATGCTGGCCATGGAGGCGGAGATGTTAGTCTGTCGGTGCAGTTCGTGGCTGCTGTGGAGAGCGTCAAAAATGGCGGCTGGTCTGCCGAAGAAGCCCAGCTCGAGTTCATAGGGTGCACGCTGGAGGAAGTGCTACGGAGCCATGCCATGGTGTTTGCTGCAGAAGAGGCCAGACGAGGCAAACGGGTGATCGACTGGAAGAAGTGGTGGTACGCGGAGGTGGAAGCTTCACTGTGATGTGCATTAAGCGGCGATGGCCAAACGAAACGGAAGCAGGTATTATAATGCTACAACAGCAAGTAAGCTCTACTAAACAAGTACAGGTCCGCGATACTTCTATCCTCTCTTAGCAGCCTCAGTCCCTCCTTCCTCCAGCTTCGTCCAAGTGTGTTGGAGATCAGCCCAGCTCAGCCCGGTTTTCACCACTGCCTGTCACATGGTGCGTGTCCAGCTCTATCGGTGCTGGTGCTCGTGCCGGCAGAGGCGGCGGAGCTACGCTGCTGGCCGAAGGCGGCGACGGCGTATGGTGTGGTACTTGGTTGTTGATGAGCGCCTGATCAGGCGTGGTGCTAACAGATGCCGGGTGGTCGCCGGCTGGTACGGCTCCTGCAGATGCATACGGCCCCTGGCCTGGCGGCGCGTAGCCAGCGGGGTAGACATATCCCTGATGCGGTCCGTTGCCGGTTGTGGACGCATATGCCATGGAGTTGGGCGATGCAGGCTGGCCATAGCTGTTGGGCGGCGGCGAGCTGCTCTGCATCGAGTAAGCGCCAGCAGCTCCGGCAGCTCCGGCAGCTCCGGCCACAAACCCGGTGTTGGTGGGTGAAACGGTATCCATGGGCGGCGGCTGGTGGGGGGGCAGGTTGTGGGCAGCACCAGCAAAAACGGCGGGAGAAGCAGTCTTCCTCCTGCTGCGCCGCAAGAAGAAAAAGACGCCGAAAGCAAGGGCGCCGACCAAAACTATGCCACCGCCAACAGCACCGCCGATAATGGCACCAGTTGACGTGCTGCTGCCAGAGTCGGAGTTGGAGGACGACTCAGACGAGGACGACGATGAAGATGAAGATGGCGATGATGATGGGTTGTCGCGGGTCACGGTCACGGTGGCGCCAGAGTCATCCAGGGTGGTGAGTGTGGTGAGTATGTCGATAGAGCTGGTGTCAAAGTCGGTATCGGTATCATCGCTGTTGATGGCGCTAATACCATCTGAGTTACTCGCAGTGAAACTCGGCGGATAGTCGATGATTGAGCCTCTGCCGCTGGTGGTGTCACAAGCCAGAACACTGTGAACGGTGCCGGTTTCGGAGAACAGGTAGGTGTAGCAGAAGGGCTGTAGAATAGCAGTGCTGTTGAGAGGAAGAGAGAGTCGTGTTGTCAGCATTGTGCAGTGCATACTGGGGGTCTTCTTCTTCTTCTTCTTCTTCTTCTTCTTCTTCTTCTTCTTCTTCTTCTTCTTCTTCCTCTTCTTCCTCTTCCTCTTCGTCATCGGCTTGCTTACCAGCAGACTGTGTGCGAGTCAGTGAGCGAGTTACAGCTGCCCATGACGGCAGCCGTGGCAAAGTCGATGCACGCTGTCTTCATGTCGTTGCACTGCGAGTCGCCACAGCAGCCTCGATAGTTGCCGTCGTTGACGCACGCTACATTGGAGTTGAAGCAGGTCACGGGCAGGCCTACAAAGGTGGATGGCTGTTAGCACAACGCGTTGCTTGTGTTTCTGGAGGAAGGCGAGAGGAAGAACGCCCCGTCGTGTCCTTTCGCAAGCCACTTACTCATGGCTGACGTGACGAAACCGCACGTGTTGGCGCTCATGGTATATCCATCAATGCGCTTCAACAGATTATCGCCGGCCAGCTGCGGCCCAGGCGTCGGCTCGGGTGACTGGTCGACAAACCCCAGCTTTACCTGGGCGTTGGGGCCGTGCCCAGTCTGGGTCTCGGACGGAGAGGTCTCTCGTGCCGGGTGCCATGAGACGGAGTCGCCGCGTCTGACGGGTGAGCCGAGAAGGCCAGCGGCTGCGGGCGAAGCGCCCAGTGCCAGAACTGAAAGGATGCGAGACTTCATGGCGGTTGGGGGAGAACAGATGGCAGATCACTTGAAAGAAGGCTCGGTAGAACTCGCTGCAGCGGTCGAGTCAAGCTTGGCTTGGCTTGGCTTGGCTTGGGTCCTGAGCTGGCCGTTGTGGCTTATTTTTCTTGCTTGGCAGGAGAGCGGCCCGAGATGTCAAGATGCGGGCTTGCCTGTTCTCGCGGTTTGGTAGCAAGTGAAGAGCGGCAAAGGGGGGAGTATAACAATACGAAGGAAAGGAAGAAGAAAAGAAGAAAGATAAAAGGACCGCAAGGGGGGGGCAGCACTCAAGCGAGCGAGTGGCTCACGGTATTCTTTATGTAGTTTTTTCCCCCATCCTGCTCCCAATCGAATCGACGGGGGGGGGGAGGTTCTTAGGGCTCATAGCAGCCGGGCATTTTCCCCTGCGGTTTGTATCCCCAGTTGGGCTCACTAGCTTTTCAGGCCCAGGGTTTGTGTGTGAACAAAGGAACAGAAGAGGGAAAAGCAGGTGGTTTGGATGCAAGGCCGCTTAGTCGAGTTGACGAGATTCAGTGACTGGTGATATGACCTGTTTAGGCGATATCACGGAGAAGAGGGGCAACTCAGTGGACCACGTTGTGTGCCCTGTGTGTCTGTGATTTCTTTGTGTTTTTTCTTTCGTTCTTCTGCTTCTCTCTCGCCTACACAAGTCTGACTTTCTGCATCTGCCTCGCTCACTGCTGGGTCTACCGACAAGCCAGTGCGGCTATTCTCTCGTCCCCAGAGACTCCATCTCATCCCAGTTCAATGTGCTTGGCGCAGTGCCACGCCACGAGCTGTTTTATCACAAGCAGGGCTATATTGGTGACTAGTAGCCCGCAGCGCCTATTTAGCTGCCACACCACACGTGAACGTGAAGAATCCGGTACAGAAAGAGAGAGAGAAGGACCTACACGCTTTCGTTCCCGAGTCCGACTCGACATGCAGGCACGCTTGTCTTGATGAGGTCTCTTTGCTTGCAGCTTGTCTTTCTTATTTTCTTTCTGTCCTGCTTCTCAAATACCTTTTCACCTCCCGTCCATGAGGAGAAGAGCGAGAAGAGCGAGAAGAGCCCTGCCCCGGGGCATCATGCTACTGCAGGCCTCATCCTCCCACCTTCTCCTCCCATATAAACCGGGCGATTTGCTTTGCTGGGGCTGGACAGGGATGTCGGAGTTAGTTAAAAAAGTCTTTTGGGCCACTGACAGCCACACTAGCCGAACTGAACCGGCCTGAAAAGCAAGGTGGAAATATGCACATGCAGCCAAGATCCAACGCCGTACAGACGCAAAGGAAGCATTACCCGGCATGACGTTTGGCGTTGAGACACACCAACCCTAGAATAAGCTGTAGGGTACAGACTGTTGTGTTTGTGTAACCTGACTGGGTCACCCATCCATATTAGTAAGCCCCAGGTCATGTCGCACAGCTGCTTGGACTTCCTTCCTGACTTGTAACTGTACTTGGCCTTTCTTTTCTTCTCGTATCCAACGCACTGTCCAAACAGGGACTACGGCGGTCAGCCACATCCAACATATATTCACGGGTAAAAGACTGCATTGCACGTATCGAGCACATGAGAAAGAACTATAGATAGCTGCCTGTATTGAATAAGATGCCGGCTAGTAAAGCGCCTATTGACTTCGAGCACATCACAGTATCCTAATTGCTTTGTCCACCTATTAGGCCATGGTGTCCTGGCGGCGTTATGTATACCAGAAAGTATCAACAGTCTGTTCCATCGCGACGTTCTCCTTCGTATCGTCTCCGGTCGGCCTCCCGACGACCTTATTCGTCATTAGAAAATCGAGTTAAAAAAAAATAAAAAAAGGCACATAAAACGAAATCGGCGCTACACTCCAACGCGCAAGTGCTGGGGGTATGGGTGAATGGAAAAAGAAATGCAGATAAACAAAAAGACAGCGGAGACCGCGCGTCGTAGAGAGAAAGAAAAGAAAGTGTAATAAGAAACGAAAAGAAAAAAAAAAAGTAGCAAAGGTAGTGCGGTGCGTGGCCGAGTTTCAAGGACGGGAAGGGGGGAATAAAAGTGGCGGAAAGACTGCGTGTAGCAAGGACGCTTCACGCCTGGCTGACTGGCGAGAGCAATCACCAGTTCCCAAGAAAAAAGAGCAAAAGTTTCCACATGTTGGCAGCAAGCGTGGCTTGGCCAAAGCCTCGAAAGCGATCAAAGTTTCTTCTGTTCAAGTTGCAATGCATGTTGCTTTTCTCAGACTCTCTCTCCTCTTTGATACCGTCCGTGGCCTCTTCACTCTGGCCACGCATTACACATTATCTCGGCCTGGCAGTACCGTTTGGCTTTGAGGATTTCCACCAGTGAAATTCAAAGTCAGGGGGTTCTTTTTTACATGCCGGTCTCGCGACCAGTGGCCGCTGCTCTGCTCCTCGACCATGGGCCATGTTATTTTTTCGAGGGAAAAATGCAGGGTCCAGTTTCAAGGGTGTAGAGTGAGGCGCTTAGAAAATGGCAGCCAGGATAGCGGCGGCAAAAGCACCGGCACCGATAACGGTAGTGGAAGCACCGGCTTCGACAGTGGTGGTGGCAGCAGCAGCCGCACTGGTGGTGCCGGTGGAGGCGGAATCGGTGGCGGTGCTAGTAGCAGTGGCAAGGGTAGTGGCGGAAGTAGTGGTAGAGGAAGAGGCGGAGGCAGCCTCGGCAACGTCGTCCTTGCCGCACTTGTCTTCAATGTTGGTCTTGCAAGCCTTCTGAGCAGTGGCGTCGCCGATAGTGGCGCTAATGCATTGACTATACGCAGCCTGGCACAAGTAGGCGTCCATAGAAGTGCTGTAGGAGCTGATGTCCTCGGGGGTCTCGCCATCGGAGCAAGTGCAGGTGTACTCCAGAGTGGCCTGTGCAGGAGTAGTTAGAGGTGGTTAGCTGGGCGGGAAACAAGGCAGTTTATGGGCAAGATTGTCATTGTCTTGGAGGCGGCAGATCTTACAGTGTCGCAAGTGTTGGCGTCAGTGCCGTCGCTGCAAAGCTGCTCGCAGGTGTTGCGTTGACCACGGCAGAAGGCGGCTGTTGAGCGGGAGTCGGTTAGTAAAACAGACCGGTAGCATGTTGAAGTGACTGTTGGGGCATCAATAGAATAGACATACACTTGTCACCGCCGGTGATGGCGCCGACGTTGACGGTGGTGTTGCCGAAGGTCATGTTGGTAGCGGCGTGGGCGCCAACGGCGAAAGCGGCAAGCACGGTGTAAGCACGCATCTTGATGGAAGTTGAGTGTGGCTGCAAGAGGGGAGACTCGATGTTAGTAAGAAGCGTGATACGACCAGGAAGCAGGATCGCTGGGGGAAGCAAAACTGGCTTGGTGGGTGGTGGGCACGAGAGGCGAAGATTGATGATGTGTTTCTCTCTCCCACGGCCAGCGAATGAGTGAGGCAGACAGCAGCAGTGAAGGGGGGAGAACAGCCAACTAGTCACACAGACAATGGCAGCGAAAGGGGGGCGGAGATTCTAGTTGCACGTACAGATTAGAGAAGAGAATAGAAGGCGGTGAAGAGAGTGAGAAAGAAAAATTAAGAAGAAAAGATGCGATGCGATGGACGTCAAGGAAGGGCTCGATGATATATTTAAGCGTTTGCAAGGATGAAATCTTGGTGCGATGGAGCAACAAAAAAGGACGAAAATGAAGAGAAGACGATGAGAAGAGGAAGAGGAAGAAGAAGAAAGTCGAGGAGAGCAGCAAGAGGCAGAGATAAAATGTGAAACGGCAGGCGAGAGCTGGCGGGCTGATAACGGAAGGCACGAAGCAGAGGAAACCGAAGGCAACTACTGCCTCTGGGTTCTTTTCTCTTTTCTCTTTTTCTTTATTTTTTAGTTTTTTTAGTTTTTAATCCTTCTTTTTTACTTTCAGAGGCCCCATCCTTGTTTTCGTTCCTTCCTTTTCTCCTCCTTCCTCTTGGCCTCCCTCCTCTTCCCTCCCCCTTCCCTTGTCATTCGTTGCTTGCCTTTTTCGTCATCATTTCTTGTCTAGATCTAGTCGCTGTTTGTTTGTTCTTTCTCTGTTTTTTTTTCTTTTTTTCTTACTTCCTTCCTAGTCTGGCTATGTCCGGTCGTGCTTCGTCCACTATTGCCCTTTGTGTGTTTTGCTGCACTTGTCATGTTATGTATGTGTGTCGTATCGTGCCGCAGAAGTAACTACCCTTTTCTCTGTCTCCTGCTGCACTGCGTCAAACTTTGTGTGTGTGTTCCTTTTCGTCTCCAATTCGGAAAGAAAAAAAAAAGGTCTTGTGCATCAACAGCACTGCGTTTTTATTAAATTCTTTTTGTGTCATACCATGCCATATCATGCCGTGCCATGTCATTCCATACCATTCCATGGCCAAGCCAAGTCTTGTTGTTTTGCCTGCTGGTATCCCCGTGGATTTCGATTCTTATTTTCTTTTTCTTTCTTTTCTGTGCGGCTTGTTTTGACAAGCACATTCTGGCACCGCTCCTTCCTGCTTCGCTCGCTTGTTTCCTCTGCAAAATTGGGGCCAGCAAGTCTCTCCTTCCTTACACAAGTATGTATGTATGTATGTATGTATTGTCCAGCAGCCAGGTGCAAAAGGGATCTTGAGAAAAGCATGAAGCAGGGGCAACGAGCGACTGCCCCAGCCTAGAGGAACAAGGAATGGGTGCTAAAGTCGCCGTCAGGATGTGCGTGAGTCGCATGACGTTGTTGCTGCTTAGCAAGAAAGAATGGATAAGGGGGAGAGTGGGGATGGGGGAGGGAAAAGCGAAAGTAGAGTCGCGCTAAAAAATGCACCAAAGGTCACCAAAAGATACCACAAAAAAAAACACGCCAAAAGGTACCACCTAGCCATAATACACAGGAGAGAAGGCAGGAAGGCAGGAACCTTCTTCTCTCATCTCTACAGCTGCAGGAACACTCGGCTTGCCTCTCTCTCTCTGTCACACACACACACACACACACATGATTAGTACTCCTACCTCCAAGGTTCACGAGATACAATATACAAATAAAGTGGCTGTACTACTACTAGCAAGTCAAGACAGTGGGAAATAGACAAAAGCAGAGACTATCAATCTGACATGTGCAAGATACATCTACTAGGTATTTTTTTTTCTCGCCCCCTCCCCTGCCTCTTTCCATCCTCCTTCATCAGTTGTTTGTACAACGCGATCCTGGGCTGGCTTAGCAACCTGGCAAAATAATCGAATAGAGATCAAATCGCAGGCCACGTAGCCCCATGCTTAGGCAAGGGTTGGCGACAGCAGCAACGAGAGACGTAGAAGATATGCATCATCATCATCATCATCACACATACACATACATACATGTCGTATGTTTTGCCCTCCTCCTCCCCCTCTCCTCCTCTCCTCCTCCTTGCCCCCTTGCTCTATCGGCTTTGGATCTGTCTGTCTGTCTGTCTCAAGGGAAGATAGACAGTCTCCCTTGCCTTATTGCTCTTATTCTCATTCTTGTCCTTTTTTTGATTATTTTTGTTTGTTTGTTTGTTTTTTGGTTGCTTGCTTTGTCTCTGTCTCTGCCTTTGTCTCTGCATTTGTCTTTGTCTTTGTCTCATGTTAGGCGTTTGTCTGCTCCATCAGTTTGTTCGCTCTATCAGAAACAGCGTCTATAGTGGGTAGCAAGCACCCTTTTCCCTAGTCTCTTCAAAAGATTTAGGCTGCTCTACAGAAGGCCTCCCCTGTAACAGGGCCCTGTACGAACCAGCCGATAGTGGCTTGGGATAGCAAAGAACAGAAGAACACTACTTAATGGCCTGACAAGTTTCTTCTTCCCACCCCTTCGAGCCTAATTCCAGCTAGGGTTTTAGTTCCTCGCTTGTCATTCTGTTTTCTTTTCCCTCTCTAGTATTCATCTCCATTCCGGTTCCAGCAAGGTTTCTGGCTTGAAAGTTAGTGGGCGTAGAATTGCACCTCTCAATAGTGTGGCTAGTCTTGCGACCTTGCAGGGCGGCATGCAGCCAGCCCTAGACATAGCAAAAAAAAATTGGCTTGTTGTTTATTGTTTTGCATTTCTGTGATAGTGGTGCTGGTAGTGGTGGTTGTTGTAGCAGTCAGTCGCCAAATCATCATACCAAGTAAACAAAGAAAGCCCTCGTGTGGGTCTTAGGGTACAGGGTTGTAGCCACTCTGTCATATCGCCAACTCAGAGTCAGAGTGAGAATCCTAGCCAAGGTCTTTCTTCTTCTTGTTCATTCCCCCTGCCTCTGTTCGGCATACAAAACTGACTCCCTTGTCGAGCTGGATTGGGGGGGGAGGGGGCTTGAACAGTGTAGGTTATTGGGTCAGTTTTGTTTTCTCGGTTTTCTCTGTCTCTCTTTGTTTCCTCTCTCTTCTCTCTTGCCCCATTTCCTCTCTCATCTTCAATTTCTCCCCCCCTTCTTTCTAGGGTTCTTGGTTGCTTCGGTTCCTAGGCATCGTGTCTTTTGTCTCTTTTGTCTTTGCCTTGCTCTCAGTAGTTGTGCTATGCTCTTCTTCTTATGTCATGCACACGGCATTTCTACCTTGACTACAGGCTGGTCATGAGACCGCTGTTGCTCTGTTCTGGCCTCCTATGAAATGCAACTTGGTCACAGCGTTCTCTGCCCAGCCAACTTCCTCCATTTGAGATTGTCTATTCTTTTATCTCTTCAGTTGTCTCGTTACGTCAGTGACAATGAGAGAGAGACAGACAGACAGAAAATAACAAAAAGAAAGTCTACGGACCTGCCGGCGCATTATATCCCTGAGCTTTGCCCACTTGCATGCACATCACATATACAACAACCCAACGACGCACCCACGCACGTACACACGACAAGGGCCCACGATAACAACACCAAGCCAAACAAACATACATGTGGCCATTCGCCGAGCTGGCCGACATGGGGGAGGGGGGGGCTGACCTTACTCGATTCCTGGCTTCTTGGCTTTGCTCTGCTTTTTTGGCTTGCTGCGTTAAAGTACAGCCATGCTCCCTTTCTCCCCTACAGTCGAGACGATCCTACACTAGACCGCTATAATTCCTCATTCTGTCTCCTTGCTCTTCTATTGGCTTCAAATAAGAAGCATAGAGTCAGTTGCCTACAGTTACTTCTTTGTAATGTGACAAGTCCACGATGCTCACCTATAAACCCTTATTGGTACCCGACAACCCTTGGAAAAATTTGCTCTATTTACATTCTCTGTAGAAATGATGCCATCATCATCATAAACAGGCTAAATGTAATACCGTATTCACGGTGAGAGTCGGCAGAGGCGAAAACTAACCATCAGCCCGTCTCGTTTATACGACGCCGCGTCTTTGTTTCGTTTTCCGTTTTTCTCGTCTTCGTCTTCGTCTCCATTATCATCATGTGTAAGCCGTCAAGAGACATCTTGAGCTGACTAAGAGCAAAAGCAAAAGCAAAAGCAAAAGCAAAGGAATCAACAGAACCCAATCTCTTATCAAAAATGCCAACTAACATCCCGTCCCATACTATCCCAGACATGCATACATCTACATACCTCCATGTAGACATGCATGCAACTAGCCACTAACAATCATTCATAAACAACGTCTTTCATCATCCATCATCCATCACATCCAGCCAAGCTCGCCTGTTACGTTTCCCTTTGTTGTCTTGCTTCGAATAAGCAGTAATAAGCCAAAAAAAAAAAGCAAACGAGAGGGAAAAAGAAAAGACAAAAAATGATGCTCCGAGTGAGGGTCGAACTCACGACCTTTGGATGGCATTTCTACATTTCGGATGTTTGAAAAACTCAGACTCCTCATGAATTTATGAGACCACTGCGCTACCACTGCGCCATCGAAGCCCGTTGTAAGTTTTCGTACTCGTTGAAATGTGCCTGCTCCAAACAGGTATCATATTTTTTTTTTACGCTTGTGTAACTATGGCCAATTTGAAACTTGAATTCATAAAACTACACTTGCAACTTCCCATCTCTTCTGTTGTGGTACAATGCAGCCGCTCTCTTACGCAAAACTCACAATTCAGGCCTCTCGTCATTCTCATATGACTCACTTGATACTCTCTCTTCTCCCCCCCTCTTTTTTGTTTTCCTTTCGCTAGGTACTCCCGAGACAACCTCGCTAAGCTGGCATCGTCAAACCAGCAGCCAATCTTGTAATCTTTCCATCATCAGACCAACATTCCTCAGCTATCACCCTGAACAGAACATGCCACCTATTTACTCCCAGCACTCGTGTTGTTCATACAGTCTGTAATGGGAACCATCTTTAGGCCCAGATTGACAAACCTCTCGAGAACCTCGTCAATATCAATCTTCTCGGCCGTCCACTCTGCACACTCGCCCAGGGGCAGCTTGCGATTCAACTTAAACTGCTCGGTGACACCGTTTGTGCTTAGCGAAATCTCATGCCACTTGCTCGGTAGACCATTGTTGGCTTTTGCCACACAGGAATCGCGACATGTCTTGGCTAGGATCATGGTGTTGTTCATAGCAAGTTCATTCGAGAAGGCCTGGTATGAACGGACTTCTACGCTATGAGTTTTGGCAGAATTTTCGTATATGTGGCTGGCGCGGACAGCCAACCCCGATATCTCAACAGAGCCGCCATCCATATTTGGATACATGACTGAAATGTTGTTGGATCGTGGAGGATGTAACCTGTGGAAAAGAAATACAGTGTTAGATATCTCGAATTTGTTCCCATTCCTACCGACTGGAAGTATCAAAGGGAAACTACACCAAGACTCACCGCACCGACACTTTGGACTGGAGGAACTTGACGAAATCACCATATTTGGTTCTCAAGAATTCAGAATCAGATACTGACACCGTCACACACATGTCATTTACACTTTCTGGGCAGTGTATGTTGATGCGACCCAGCTCGGCTCGCGACGGCGCAAATCTTATACTGGACTGGAAGTTCGAGTCTGCCCTGAATGATACCAAGAACTTGTCGTCGCAAGAAGCACACGAAAAGTCAAGATACGTTATACTGCTCTTGAACTTGAATCCGAACGCAACAATGTTCTTTTCGAAGGCTCTGATATCAGAGTCGAGCATCGTCATGATCGGAGAGAACATCACGACCGGCCGACTGGGAGAATCGGGAGAGTTCAGAAACATTGTGAAATCATCAGGCCGGAAACCTACAGGCTCCTCTACCTTCAAAGGATCAATTCCTTTGAAGGAACTCGAGTCACTGTTGATTAGGAACCTGCCAAAGTTTATTTTGAGGCTAACCTCACCACGCCAAAGTCGCGCACGATCAATGACAGCGTAGAGATTTTTGAGTAATGAGGCGCAGAACAAGTCATAGTTTTGGACACAGGCAAGAGCATCAATGGGGGCCAGGAATCCAGGAGTACCGTACGCCTCAGGCCCATCCATGAGAAGGCGACCCATGGAAGCTCCAGCCGGCTCGAAAATTACATTGCCAATGACTGATGTAGTCGGCGCAGAAGCATTGGGATTGTGCTGGGCATTGGGCGTTGGACTGTGGTCGTCCAAGGCCATCAGACTAAAGGAGTCTTTGAGCTCGATACCCCGCTCATAACAGGTGATGGCACGGATAGGTATGGATTCAACATCCACACGTGGCTGCAGCGGAATAGGCCGACACAGAACCAAGCTGCTGTCGTCTATATCCCCCATGATTATAGAAATTCGCGAAGAGGTTAGTACACTAGTGTGGACATCCTCAATGGGGCATTCTCCTGCATTGATGAATGTAGAGCTGGCGAGACCAAGGGTGTCGAGTAGTTCAAATCCCAATTCATATCTCTTTCTTTTTGGTGGCTGGACCATGTTCAAGGGCGACTGTGACGGATACTGTAGACGGGCGTGGGTTAGAGAGTGCGGCTCGACATACTCACGGCGAACTCAAGGTTACAGCTTGAACTTACCTTTCCTTCCTCCAGCAGATTGAGCCTTCGAAGAGCCTCTTTGACAGCAGCTTGTGTGTCTGCACCAATATACACAATCTGTGCTCTGGCATTAGTTTCCATGGCAGTATTGGTAGCCTGTGCCAGAATAGCCAGCGTCTCGCCAACTGAGCCGTACTGGCGTAATACGTCTCGCAGGGTCCATTGCCAAACGCCAGTAGATATTTCCTCCAGACGGTCCCAAATCGCGATGAAGGGCATGCTGGCGATGGCAGCAGGGAGAGCAAACCGATGCATTTTCTGTTTTTCCGCCTCGCTCAGCGGGACAAGATCGCCAGCGCCGTTTCTGTGGCGGAAGAGGCCGGATTCGCCGGCAAACTCCGAGTCATCGAGGGGTTGTTCTTCATCTTCCGAATCAAAATCACAGTCTCGCCTTTGGTCGGCGCTTTTGAGAAACTGTGCCAAGAGACGGGAAACGGCTGAAGCCAACGGCTTGCAGGATTTCAAGGAGGTAGAAACGGTAAAGATGCCGAGCTCAGGGTCGTAGATGACTTCATCTGCCTATAGGAAATAGCAATAACAGTTAGAAGCTCACTCTGCTGACTGGTAGCTAGTATGAACGTCTCTCAACTTACGTTGTTGATCTCACGAATCTTGCTGATGATCACTTCAGCGCCACGTGGCGTTGGATGAACAGGAACAGCAAAGTACAGAGAGGACAACATGGCCTTTTTTGTGTGAACTGTCTAAGATCAAGAGAGACGAAGAAAGAAAGAAGGGAAGAAAGAAAAGAAGAAAAAAAAACTGCACGCACATCATATTGCAAAGGGGAGTTACCCCCCCCCCCCCCCAGGGAACAAACGGACAGCTGTATAGGAAAAAAATCAATAAACACTCGGACGAAAACCAGTGGAAAGTGCGAGCAGCCGTCTACCAATCAGCATAGTCGCCATGTTTGTACAGGAGGGCAGGTGGATGCCGAGTGTTTGGGTAGTTGCCGGGTTCCATCACGGGGGAGAGGGCCATGATGGCTTTGATATCATGGGTTGCTATACAAAGGCTATGTATATTATATACGATGCCAGAGATCACAGAGCTACGATACGAAGAAGAGGTACCACGAGGTTCAAATCCATTTTAATTTAGAAACTTGAATATTGCTACCTCACAGTCAACTTGTGTATCAGTCAGTCCAACATCACCTGCCTTGGTGTAACACGAGTTCCAGCAACTCTTCAACAGGCAAGGCATCACAAGCACACAGACTACATATATATACAGAGAACCACGAAACGGCATTTCACATAAGACGGTCCATAATCAAGACAGGAAAAAGACTAGATAGAAAGAGTTTACTACAAATAACGGAGGAAAACACCAACACAGCAAAGAAAAAAAAAGGACAGAATACACCATGGACAGAGTAAGAAATACTACACGATACACAAAAGCGCCAAGGACAGGCCATTCCCAAAGACTCTCTCGCCCAAGTCAGAAACGGATATGGATACACAAGTAACCCAAAGAAGACACCAAGTAGGAAACCCCCCAAAAAACAAGCAAGTGACAGGGCGGCACTCTTGTTTCCCAAGATCAAAGATCATGAACAAGTGAATAAAAGGGAAAGAAAGAGAAAAAAACAAAGAAAGAAAAAAAGAAAAGCCGAACAGGTGAGCCAGTTCCACGTCTATTGTTGGATGATGTAATGTGTCCGAATGGAAAGAAAACAAAAAAAAACCTCAAAGATGTGGCAG
>JADILG010000168.1:0-35122 GCA_017591655.1 Thielaviopsis populi | reverse complement strand
GGTGGGTGGTTTTTGTGTGGGGGGGGGGGGGGGGGTTGAGGTCTTTTTTTGAGGTGGGCGGTGGGTGAGTGCTGGGCTAGGCCTTGTCCAATTGCAGTTGCCGTGGAGTTCTTTTTGGGCAATTCCCAAATATCATGTGTCTGCATCGTATCACATCGCATCATCCTTGCTTCTGCCGAGGCAGGCACTTGCCATTCTACATTCTATTTGGCAACAGCGGCTTTAGTTGAGAGGGAAGCTTCCTCATGGCAACATTTTATGAAAGAGGAAAATTCTGCCTCCTGCCTTCTGCCTCCAACAAGTAGCCAGAGATAGCAGTAGTATACGTACGTAGTTGCTTCTTTGGCGTGCCGGTTGATTGAATCTTGTGATTGGCCGGATTGGGCCTTTATCCGGTGCTTCTTCTTTCGGCTTACGAGATTTTTCTGGTTGTGATCCAGGGCCGCTTCTTTTTTATTTTTTTTATTTCTTTTTTATTTATTTTTTTCTTCTTTTTCTTCTTCTTTATCTCTCTTGCTGCATCACTGCCAAAACATCATCGCAGGCTTCTCTTTTTTTTTTGTCTGCCTGTAGTTTGCTGTGTGCTGTGGCCTGTCCGTTGATGGCAGTTATGTTTTTTGCCTTGGCTTTTCTTCATACTTATCATATAGCGCCTTTGCTTCGCCCTCTTCTCAACTCTGCCCCTCTATATATAACGCTATTATAGCCTATAGCACACTGTAAGTCTATCTCTAAGCTGCATGTGTCTTGACGGCACGCCAGCGCCCTCGACATCTGTCCCCATCGCCCATCGCCCATTGCCCATCGCACTCTGCTGCCATCTCTGCTGCCATCTCCGCCTCCGCCTCTGCCGCCGCCGCCGCCTCCATCTCAGCGACCCTGTCCTTGCCTCTCCATCCAAATTCTAGGCCTCTGTGACAACTACTGAGCGTGCGTCTTCTTTCGCCCTCGCTTCTGCTTGTCTCAATCTACAGCCTTTGTCTCTTGGTTGTTTTCTCATTTTCTCTGCGCACTTTGGCCTTGTTTTCTCTTCCTTGCCACTAGTCAGTCGCCTCTTCCTTTTTTTGCCTCTTTTCTTTTCCCCATCATAAAGACTTGAACGCCGATCCGCTTTGCTCTACATTGCCCTCTCTCTCTCTCTCTCTCTCTGTCTCTGTCTCTTGCTTTGTCTCTTGCTCTCTCTCTCCCCCCCCCTCTCTCTCTCTCTCCACTTCGCTCTCCTCTGTTCTGCAACTCCATTGTCCCTATCCCTAGATCGCCATTTCTGGCTTCCAAAACCTCCCTCTAACTGTTCACGGCTAGTTTGGTGCAAGACGCCTCAGAATATCCGTTCGCAACCGCCGCGCGGATCGAAGACGCATTCCAACCCATTCAATCCCACTTGAGCTCACATCACTTCGCCTAGTCTCGCATCGCATCGCATCGCATCGTACCACCACTGCACCAGCATCGCATATCCCATATCTATACCACCAGAGCTCACACCTGTCAGCAGCTTCCCAACCACTTTGCTTAGGTGTTGACTCTGCCTTTCGCCCAACAATTTTCCATTCTTGATATCCAAGCCACAAGCCACAGAGACCCGGCCCGGCCTCATCTTCACTTGTCTGCGTCCCTCGTCCCGTTGATATTCACGTACAAATATACACATACCACTACTATCGTCTGTCTGTCGCCCCGTCCGTTTTGCCCAGCATGCAATACGTGCGAAATCTCAGCGATTCCGTGTCCACAGCATGGAACTCCATCAACCCTGCCACTCTTAGTGGCGCCATCGACGTCATTGTCGTTGAGCACGAAGATGGCTCTCTTTCCTGCTCGCCATTCCACGTGCGCTTTGGCAAGTTCTCGCTATTAAGGCCGTTTGAGAAAAAAGTCGAGTTCAGGGTCAACGGCGAAAAGCAGGACTACTCCATGAAGCTTGGTGAAGGCGGCGAGGCCTTCTTCGTCTTTGAAACCACCGACAATATCCCTCAAGCCCTACAAACTTCTCCACTTGCCTCTCCTGCTGCAAGTCCTCAGATGTCACCTGCAAAAGTCGACGGGCTGGGGGACGACCCCGACTCCTTCAACCTCGACGACAATTCAACCACTAACACCAGAAGGTCCCCCAAGGCCATGGCTACATCTTCGGCTGATCTAAACGATGATGGTATGTTGCGTCTTCATACATGCTCAATGACAACGTTTTCATCTGCTAACCTTTCTAATTCTTCTCCAGGCTCTCTCACCTCTCTCTCCACCTCACCGCCCGATTTCCACATCATGCGTGCCAAGTCTGATGACTGGCAAACCCTCAAATCCAAACCCCTTCGCAGCGACGAAAACCTACGGCATTCAGCTCATCCAAACGCCCATCCCACTCAGCCATTCAACCGGGGAAGTGCCTCTCCTCTAACCGACCAATCGCATGCTTCTTTTCCCATTGCATCTCGAGAAGTCATCGACAGAGCCCTTACTCTCTCACGCGAACTCTCAGCGGCCAATATTCCCAGCCAGATTACAGAAACCGGCGACCTCATGCTCGATATGACTGGCTTCAAGAGCAACGAGGAAGATGTCCTTAAGGCTGAAATCCTCGCGCGCCGCATCCTTTCCGAGGAGCTTGACGGCAACTATGATATTGGCGCACTATTCGGCCTGGACGAGCAAGGTAATCTATGGATCTACCACAGCGAGGAGGCCAAGGAAGCTGCTATGAAGCGTACTTTGGATGCTGCCATGCAGCCTGACAACAATGTCTCTACCGATGCAGTGTCCGACCCGGGCTACCAAAGCGATGGTAGCGATATCTCAGCACCCCCCCACCATCACCACCTTTCCCATACCCATCGCCGCGCAGAGTCAGACACGGGGCCCATGCAGCTGCAGTCCAGAAGCTCAACGTCTGTGTCGGACATTGCCCCCGCAGGTGATCCTAACCGGAACTATGCCAAGACTCTGCGATTGACCAGCGACCAGCTCAAGGCTCTGAACCTGAAAAACGGTGAAAACGTCATGAGCTTTACCGTCAACCGCGCCACGTGCCAGGCCTATATGTTTCTCTGGAAGTACGACTCGCCCGTCGTCATCTCGGATATTGATGGCACCATCACCAAGTCGGACGCATTGGGCCACGTGCTCAACATGATTGGCCGTGATTGGACACACTCGGGTATTGCTAAGCTATACAGTGACATCTCTGCCAACGGCTACAACATCATGTATCTCACATCGCGGTCTGTTGGTCAGTCTGATACCACTCGCGCATATCTAAACGGCATAGTTCAAGACGGATACCGGCTTCCCCGCGGGCCGACGATTCTATCGCCTGACAGAACCTTCCATGCACTCCGCCGTGAAATCTACCTTCGCAAGCCCCACATCTTCAAGATGGCTACGCTCCGCGATATCCGCAACTTGTACGGACCCGAAAGCCGTCCTTTCTATGCCGGCTTTGGCAATCGCTTGACAGACCAGATTTCCTATCGTACTGTCGACGTACCGCGCAACCGCATCTTCACAATCAACTCCAACTCGGAGGTGTCAATGGACCTGCTGAGTCTTAACACGCTCAAGATGACATACATGAATATCAATGAAGTTGTCGACCACTACTTCCCCGCCGTCAGCACCATGGTCAAGGGCGGCGGTGAGGAGTTTACTGACTTCACATACTGGCGCACCCGACCACTCGACCCGGAGGAATTCTCGTTTACATCCTCCGAGGACGAAGGAGACGGCGAAGATGACGATGACGACATGGATGACGAAGAAGAGGGAGATGAGTACATTGATGATGAAGACGTCGACGAGGAAGACGAAGACCTAGACAGCGACGCTAGTATCGAGGAGGAAGATGAGTACGACGACGACGATGACGAGGAACTTGAGCACAGCGTTCACGACCTGGTCGAGACAGCGGCTGACGAGGCGAAAAAGGCAATGGACGGGCACAAAGCGCCCATTCCGTTGAACTCGGTGCAGGACGTCAGCGCACAGCTGATCACGGGCGTCAAGAACCTGTCTGTATCTAGGGAACAGGCCTAGACCCGATGTTGCTGCTGAAGCAGAGCGAGCGAGCTGTTGCTGCACCTGCCTGGTAGGCCATCCTGTTTATTGTTGTTGTTATTCTTTCCAAAGCCGTTGTTGTGCTGGCAGTTCTCTTTGGGCATCTCTTTTCTGAGCGAGCGGGTGTGTATTTTGTTCTTGTTCAGCCGTCCTTTTTTTCTTTTCATGGTTTTTCTCTCACTCTCTGTTGTCACTATTTAGTTAGTGCAAGTTTCTTGCTCTTTGCTTTTTTTTTTAATCTCTCAACTATCACGAGTTGTTTCGCATCTCTACTGCATATTACTGGCATCAAGAAACATTAGAATTTTTGTTTTGGTTTCTGTGTTCATTACTTTACGATTGTTCTACGCATCACACTCGTTGTATATCTCTCATACTTTTTATGTCCAAGTCTTGCTTGTCCGAAAACCGCCTAGTCATCTGCCAACATAGCTCAAGGCCTGATGCGCTGCCAAACATGTCCCAGAGGGCCATCTACCCGGGACGCCGGCTCACGCACGACGTCTACGCCGGCCGCTGCCATTTATCCAGCAGAGAGACCTTCCAGTCCTGGAACTGGCGCGCCTCCGCGGGCAACATGGCGAATGCCTTCTCGAGCGCCTGCGCAGCAGCGTCGATGGCCTCGCGGGGCCAGATCACCTCCTGCACATCCGAGCTGGCGCTGTCGAGCAACTTGTCGGCCTCGGCCCTATCGATGGTCTTGAACATTAGGCGGATGGCCGGGATGGCCTCGCCGGCTTGCGTCGACGAGTAGGTCGTGTTGGGGTTCATGATCCAGAGGTACAGCAGATTCTCGGGCCCAGGGTGGAGCTTCTCGGCACTACTGCTGTTGCTGCTGCTGCTATTGCTATTGCTGCTGCTGCTGATGACGCGCGGCGCAGGCAGCAGGATAGACTTGGCGTAGCCCGAGCGCGACATGGCCGCCAGGATGCTGCCAGCCAGACAAGTGTTGCTGGACGGCGGCGGCACGGGACTAGCCGTGGCGACCTGCCACTTGAACAGGACGGTAGATGCGAGGTGGGCGTCGTGGCTGCCGACGCGGCGCGCGCATTGCGCGCAGCAGACGGGCGCGGGCGGCGCGCGGGCAAAGGATGGGGGATCGTGGGGTGTGGGGGGCGGAGGGAGCGAGAACTACGATGGGGTCAGTCGTGGTGTGTCTGGTGGCCTGGCGTGGTGGGGTGCGGGTTGGGGCGCGGGGGAGGGGAGAGGGGAGAGGCAGTGTGTAGGGAGTTGTGGGAAATGTGTTTCTCGTAGTCTATCCTAGTGGGGCTTGCGCGTGCCTTGGGGACAAACTCCCGAAGCGGATCCGAGAAAGATCCCCGGAAGTGCAAACAAGACTGCAGTCAGCTGCGAGACATCCCTATGCAGGGCTGCCCGCTATGATACACAGCCAGTCTGCAACGCGGGGGCGGGTTTACTCTTGGGGCGTTGTATCGGCGGCCGTGCTACAGGGCAGGTTTCGTCGCCAAGCAGACTCTTGTGCGTGCGCACGAGTGCAGGCAGACAACGCACGGCCACCTTCTTTGAACCCCGATGTGAAGATATTTGCACAACGCAGATGGACAGTGAGCCGATCCGCTTGTTCCCATTTCAACATACACTTACAGAGGACATGCACGGGTATCACGACGCCATCAGTTGCACGCGACGACATGTCGCCCTCTTACCTTGACTGCCTGCACGTCGCTGTTGACGAACAGAAACGACGTCAGGTCCACAAAGCCCACGCCCTTCTGGGCCGCAATGGTCGCATTCGCACCATACGCGCGCTGGGCCAGCCGCTCCTCCTGCGCCGCGGCCCCATCGCCGCCAGCATCCGCATGCGACGGCGGCGGCGGCACATGCGGCTTATGACAATGCCAGAACTCCATCATCTCCGCCCAGTTTTCGCTGGGCAGGTCCTTCCATACCTGCACGCCGCCTTCCGGCACCAACACAGCGGCGCACGCGCGGCAGCGCACCTCGGCGCGCGGCTGCAGATCGCGCGCCTCCCACGGCACGTCCTGGTGCTCGTGGATGTAGTGCGGCACGGCAACGGCCGGTGCCAGCGGTAGCTTCCAGCACGCGCTGCGGCGCGTCGGTGATAGTGTGTGAGCGGTCAGCGGCAGCGTGGGCGGGCCTTGGACGGAAGCGGCGGCAGGGAGAGCGAGGCTGCGCGTGTGTGCGCCGTGCGATACGTGCAGACGCTGACCGCCGTCGGCTAGATGGATACGGGTTGAAGAGTCAGCGGGCGTGGGCAGGCAGATGTGGACGGATATCTGGCGCAGGGTGGCCAGGAGCTCGGCATATATGGCGATGGAGTCCGAGGGGGAGGGCGAGGAGGCCATGGTGTGTGTGTGTGTGTGTGTATGTATGTGTGCAGCTGGTCGAGCCCCACTGAGGGAAAAAAAAAAAAAACAGACGACGAAGAACGTCAAGACGCCGACGGAGATTCGACAAGCCAAGAAACCAGCAGGCAGCCGCTTTTGCCAATTCGTTACGCGATGCGCTGTTGGATGGAAAGCTGGGGCGGCTGAAGAAATTATGAGAAATAGAGATCTTCATGGCCGTGGCCGTAGCCCTGGCCCTGGCCCGTCTCTTTTGTGGGGCGCCGGGCCCAGGGACGATTAGCCGGTGATTTGCCGGCGCATTTGTGTTTCCTGCTAGATTCGCCCCAAGTCCACTGCCAAATGATTTGAGATCGCGCTGCTTGCTGGATGTGTTGCACATTTCAAGAAAAGCCAAGAGAAAAAGAGCAGAGCAAGCATCGCGAAAGGTCTCGGGCGCGCGTCTTCACAGGGAAACGCCAGCGAACGCCAACTTGAACCTTTGTCTTTGTGCCAGGGCGTTCTTCCCGCCTGCGAGGGGTGCTGCAAGCCCCCCTCCCACCCCCTCAGGAACCAGCAACCGCAGGGATTCTAGCGTGACGACACGCTCGGAGTTTGTTACTTGGTAATCTTAACCCGCTGCTGGACCAATTGGGACGCGCGACAACCACGCACCGGGGACCTGGGGGGGCCTTGACACGCTTTGAAGTTTGCTTTGAAGCCGGGATCAAGAAGAACAGAAAAAAAAAACAACGCCATGAAGGAACAAGCCAAGCATACACAAGATGGAGAAGCAAACGGACCGGGCCTGTGCTTTCTATCAAGCTGAGACGCACTGCAGTCAACCTGTCAGTCAGTCAGTCAGTCAGGCTTTGGTTATTATCAGAATCCTTCGATTGATTGCATGAGCGAGCGCCACAGAAACGCTCTCGGGGCTCGGACGGCGGGCGTTGCAACAGTCAATGGCAGCTAGAATTCACGACGACGAGGTCAGTGGACATTGCCTGTGCAAGAGACAAAAAAAGATAGATAAGGTTGAACAAATATGTTTCGGCGCCTTTCAGGGATATATATATACACAATAAAGAGGGAATAAATCCAAGAGCTATCTACAAGTTGCTGGACGATGTGGCCATGTCTTCTCCCCAGTCCACATCTTCAAAACAAAACAAAAATAAAGAAGCAAAGGCAGAAAGATCACATCATAAGCGACTTTTGCTTGTATCCAAAACACCGCGCTATGAAAGAAAAAAAACAAACAATTGAAATGGGGGAATTTAAGCCGAATGAATCGAGGGGGAATAAACACTGAAAACAGAAAGCGACAAGAAAGGCGGTATAATTCGGCCAGGCCAGATGCGAAAATAAAAATAAGACAGGATGGATATCAGATTGTTGAAAGAATGTTGGGTGGGACGCCGACCGCACTCGGTCCGTAGAATCATAGTATAGATGAGCCGAAATATACAAAGGAAAAGATGCCGTTATGGACGGAGATGAGAGTCGGAATTTTGATACTGCTGCTGTTGCTTTTGGGGGTGTTTGTTTGGATGTTTGGTTCTTTTTTTTTGTTCTTTGGTTTATTCAAGCTCGGCCAGAGCAGACTGGGCCAGAGCTCTGTATTTGCTGGCATCGAATCGGCGACGTTGCCAGTTGTTGCCGCGCAGGCGCTCAATACGCGCCCTAATGTCGAGCGACCTCATCTCGGAGCTGTCCTTGAACGCTTCAATCGGTGTAGACCGGCCCGACGATAAAGGAGTCGAGGAGGCCCCGTGCTCCTGCGCGGGAGCGGCGATCATAGCCTCGACTGAAGTTAGGTGGGAAGTGACCTCGGTACGCAAAGAAGACAGCAGAGCGCAGAAGCGACCCATTGGTAGTTCTGCGTCGGAAAAGAAAGGGTGCGACTCAAAAACAGGCGAGCTCTGAGACGAGACTGGAGAGACAGGCTTGGGCTGTTTCAGTGCCGAGGGAGGCATGGTGGTGATGTGCATGGGTACTCGCGGAATGATGACAGGCTCGGGCGATTCGCGGCCCAGGAAGTCGTCAAAGCCGAGAGTCGGTGAGTCAGGGCGTATCACAGGGTCTTCCAGATCGCAGCTAAATGTCACTCGCTTCTTAATGGGCGGCGGGGCCGGCACGTCCTTTGGGTCCTCCAGCGAGCAGACGGAGGGGCTGCGCGATGATGAGCACATGGAAGGCGTCCACATGCGGGACATGGGAGTGTTGATGCTGGACGAGGTGGAGGATGTGGAGACAGAAAGACGGCGCCATGACTCGGACATGCTGTCATCGGCATCCTGGAGCATCTCAGATGTCTTGAGGTAGTAGGAGCGGGACTTTTGAAGGAGAGACATGCGGAACATTGAGGATGGAGGGAGACAAATAGCGTTCGCCTCCAAAGCACTAGCAGCGTAGAAGTTCAAGCTGATGACGTAGATGGGCTCGACGTGTGACTAGAGAGTGGCATGTTAGCTATAAATAAATGAATAAAAAACGTAGTAGAGCGGAAAAGAAACAAGAAACATACAAGATCGCGCACGTTGTCCAGAATCTCAGTGCATCGAGCAGCACATGCTCTGAATCGACGAGCCATGAAGTGGCGCTTCACCTCTGAAATTGCTTTGCACCACTCTGAAGCCGTGTAGGGAATCGAGGCCAGCGGCGTAGGCATAGCACGGCGGCTTTTGGGCGTGAAGCAAGGCGAAAAGGTCTGACCGGTGGTGCTGGCGGGGGAGGAAGAGGGAGAGGGAGAGGTGCAAGACGCCCTTGAGGAGGGTCTCCCAGGAGACACGGTGGTGGTGACGAGAGATGGTCTTCTAGTGGGCGAGGAGGGCTTGGAAAATGAGGCAGTTTTGGGTGATAGCTTCGGTAGAGGGAAGGAAACATCCAATACTGTAGAAAAGTCCAGAGCAAGGGATGCCCGGGGAGAAGCAGAAGGCAATGCGGCGCTGGTGGGCGAGAGAGAGAATGAGAGGCGAGATGGCGAGCAAGAAGATGGGGACAAGGACGAGGACGAGAGCTCGGTGTTTAACATCAACGGAATGAGACCCGCCATTGTGAAAGAGGAGTATGACGCAGAAGGCGGTGATGGAGATGACGATGATAATGTGTGATGGTTGGTGTTTGGTGTTTGGTGTTTGGCGGTAGTACCAGTTCGGCAGGAGAATATAAGTGTGTGCAAGTTTGGCCAGTGACGTGACGATGTGTCTGTGTATTAGAGCAGCAGAAGAACGGGACAGCAGAAGAGTAAAACAGTGGAAGAATGTAGAGAGATAGAGAGACAGAGAGACAGAGATAGAGATAGAGAGAGAGAGAGAGACACGCGGGGGGGATAATAAGAGGCGAGTGCGGCTCGATGAGGGGAAGAGATAACGAGGAAGGTGCGAAGTGTTCCCAACGGAGTCAACCAGGAAGGACAGCCCATTAAGTATAAGAAGGGAAAGAGCAGACCCATACCAGATGAGAGGGGAGGGGGGCAAGAGCGGACAAGGAGAGCAGGAGCAAACACAGATGGCAGGAAGGAAGCAAGTTGCAACCGAAAAGAAAGAGAAGAAAGAAAAAAAGAGATAATAAGAGACAAGCAGACAAACGGCTTGTGTGGGACGGACCCAGCAAACCAGCAACGGTTAAATGCTTGCAAAGGCCGTCGTTGTTGTTGCTCAGGCAGGGTCAGGGGGTTTTCAGGGGATTCCCATGTCCATGTGAGAAAAGAAAAAAGGGCAAGAATTTAGGGAAGGACGGCCTGTACTGGCCGGGGTCCTTGGATGACAAGGGAGATAAAATATGATCAAATCGGGAGGGGAAAACAACAAGTCACCAAATCCCTCCCCCTTGTTCCTGACAAGAGAAAGGCAGCTTCAAACTTGGACAGGGAATGCCAACTACAGGCACGTCCGGACACCCTCGAACCGTTTGGCAAGAACCAAAAAAGCACAGCAGACAAACGGGTTCTGGTGCTGTCTGTATCGGGCCCGTAATTGCAGATCTGGGCAGACAGGATAATTGCAGGAGAAGCAGGAGAAGCAGACGAAGGCGAACAAGGGAGGTGCGCCGGCGTTTGCTATAGTCATACGTGTGTCCAGCTAGGTAGTGCTGACTAACAAGCCCAGGAGAAGGGGAAGGCAACTAGCTACCTCCCCCGTGATGCGGCAAAACAAGCAAATGGCACAGGCAAAACTGGCCACTTGATAGCCGAGAGAGCACGGCACGGCAGGTAGAAAAGTGGGCAGGTGGGTAAGTGATGTTGCATGATGCGGGTACTGTACCCGTGAGCCCCCAAAACAGGCAAGCAAGCGTCTAGTCCTTCCAGTGGGTAGGTGGTGTATTACTGGATTCGAACACCGGACGCCGTGGAAAAGGCAGTCTCTGTTCTCCAAGTGTGCAGTGTAGATATCTATCTATACCTTGTGTCTATCAAGTAAATGTAGGACAGTGTGAAACCTTTGACATGCTATGCTGGATGATGGGCGGGCACAGGGAGGGGAGAGGGCAAAGAAAGGGCTTGCACCCATCAATTCAAACATCCCGATAAAATGAAGGGTGAAGACCGCCACAAACTTCCCTTCTTCACGCGACACGAAAGAACGTTGAGGCCAGGGCAGGAAGGAGGGAGAATGAGAGAGGGGGGAAGGGAAGATTCGTTTTCCTTCCTCTTTTCGTCTGGCAGTTTCTCTTGTTCTTTTTTGCTTGGTGCTTATCTGTTCTTTGTTCTCCCTTTATCATGAATTGGGGGGGAGTTGTTGCATTGTGTGTGCGTCCTTTTTTGTGGGCTTCTTTCTTGCCCGTCAGCTTCGAGTAAAGTAATAACCCCCTGAGTTTTTAATCGTTTGCTTTTTTTTCTCTCTCTCTTTTGGCTCCTTTTTGTCACATCCCTCTTGTCCCCCCCGCCCCTCCTAGAAGCTTAGAAGCTAAAGCTATAACCTGCTATATCGCCATGTCTTAAGGTGCTATGCTATAGCCCAAGCTGACCTCTTTGGTGCTCTTGTTTGGGACTGCATCTTCCCAAGTGGCTGGGTGCTTGATCCCTTTTTCTTTTGGGGGGGGAGGGAGGGGGGCGCTGATGGCTTGATATGTCTTAATTCCGTTGTCCGCTCGTCTTAATACAGCTTGCCTTGGGTATATCACGCGGGCGTGGCAGCGATGAGTCGGTGCGGCTCAGCAGCTGTGGATGGCTGTGATACGAAAGCTCTGATATAACTGCGGGAACTAGAAACTAGAAACTAGAAACTAGACTGTGTAGCATGAATACGGAGATGGTACAAGCCAAGGAGAGGGGCACTCCCTTGCTGCGTTATACTTGCACATCTGTATACATGCCCATCATGCAGTGAGTGGGTGAGCTGACTGAGCGATGGAAATTTCTTCATTTCTGGACGTAACACTAATCCAGCGGCACTTATTAGCATAAAGACCAACGACATGCACCAACGCCAACGCTAAGGCCAACGCCAATGCTATCACTCAGGGCCAAGCTTATATGTGTGTATGTAATGTAGACATAGGCATGATGGGGGTATCTTAAACATGTTGTCTCTTTCGCTTCCTCCTGTTCAGCTTTGCGGGTATATGCATCGAGGCTTCCGGTCTCTGGCGGAACCACAGCATGCAGCCGGCGTGCAGGTGGCAGGCTTTGTTCTCGTTCCTTGGCTGTGTTGAGAGGTGATGTGCAATGCATTACAACAATGTTCTCAGCTGTGGGTTTCTTTTTTTTTCTTTTTTTTCTTTTTTTTCTTTTTTTTCTTTTTTTTCTTTTTTCGGGGTTTTTTTTTTCCGCCGGTGATATTGCTTCTTTTTGCGTGTATGTGTGTGTACATGTGTGCGCTGGTCTAGTCTGTCCTGTTTTCTGTTTCTTTTCATGTCCAAATCCAAGGATGATCTGCTGTTTTGCACTGCTTAACGACGCTCAACTGGACTTCCAGGCCTCATTCTCCCTTAGGGCCGGTGGCTCATTCTCCCTTGGGCGGGCTTCGTTTTCTGTGGAATGTGCCACGATGCTTCGATGGCTTCGACGTGCTCTCCTGTCGTTCTTTTTTGCAGAAAAAAACACCGGGGAAGGGGGCCCGAGTCTCCCTTGAAGGCGTCTTTCCCTTACTTCAGTTGTTGTAGATGACGGCAACCTTGAACTTTGGCTGACGGTGAGTTTTGATGATGCTGTTTGTGCTGCTGTTTGATGATGCTGTTGTACCTCGAGTTTCGTTCCGTTTGCCAGAATTTCCACAAATCAGGGGTATTTACACTAGTGGCACTTGATCACTGATCAGATCACATCACATCACATCATGAATTTAACCCCAAAAAGAAATAATGGTCACTTCAGGGTACGATAGGGTACAGTGGGTTAGGGTTATGACAGGGTTGTGGCCTGTAGTACAGCGGACGCCACGGTGCAAGCTGTTGTACACTCCAAGACTTGGACTGTCGATTTATAAATTCAGAATTCAGCGGACCATCCGAACCGCACATCACCTATCACTTACTGGGGGGAGGGGGAAGACAGCAAGATGAGGAGGCTCCTTTGATGTTGGCTGAGCGTTAAACTTGCTGTGATGGGAGCTGACTTGATACGAGGGTCAAAGTGGAAATAAAATGCATGCATGCATGCACGCCTGTCTTTTTCAAGCCATACTGCGCTGGTGATGCTCTTGTTAATCCCGCCGCAAGTAACGCAAGCCCAAGGAAGAGCAGCTAGCAGCCAAGTTCATGTTCGTCGGCACATGGGAAACAAATACAAAACAGAACCAGCCAACAAGATGCCCATCCAATCTGCCGACTAGTCAGGAACCAAAGACCATGGCATCATCGTCTTGCCGGCTTTGGGGCTAGAGAAATAGAGCAGGGTCAAAGCTCAGGAAGAAGAGGATTAAATAGAGGGCAAAATAGAGGGCCCAAGAACAGCGTACAGACCAAAGGAAATACAAGCAGCCCATAGCGGCTCAAGCCCTGTAGATGATGGCTGTCTTGGGCTTAGCGGGCCCGAGTTTGGGCCTTGGACACTTAGTTTATTGGGGATTAGGTAGGGCCTAAGCTTTTTTTTTGGGGGTTTTTTTTGGGGGGGATTTTTCTTTTTGGCTTAGCTCTGATCTTGAGAGCTTGGTCGTTGCTAGTGGCCTTCAGCGGCGGCAGCGCCTCTGTAGAGCAGCAGAAAATAGTGGGTGGAGTGGAAGAAAATAGGGCCCTGAGACCCTGAGACCCTGAGGCCTTGAGACCCTGAAAAACAGCCAAAGGGTCCTGTAAGCTGTAGGTAGAGACCCGGCCCATGTGAAGGGGGGAATGGGGATGGGGAGGGGGGGATCGCGAAATCCACAGAGACTTTTGGAGCTTCGACTTGAACTTCGGCTTCGACTTCGACTTCGACTTCGAGATCGTCTCTTTCCCCCCTCTCTCACACCCCCCCAACTTCTTCCCGCCCTTATCGTTTCTGTGCTGATCTGTCAGCGACGAGGTTCTTTTTCTGCTTCGGCTTTGGCGATGGGCTTCTATGGGAGCTCGCCTAGCGGTTTTCCAAATTTCTAGTGTGTGTTGTGTGTGATGCGCCACCAAATTCGTGCAGCTGTGATGGGTCTTGCACAGGGCGTGGGATATTTTGACCAGATCTCTCTCTCTCTCTCTCTCTTATGCACACAAGGAAAAAAAAAACTCCTCAACAGAACACCTTGCAGGAGAAGAAGAGAGAGAGAGAGAGAGAGAGAGAGAGAGAGAGAGAGAGAGAGAAAGAGAGAGAGAAACACACGTCTGCTAATACCAGGGACCCGTGGCTACGGTCAGGGGAAGCTTTTCATCGGCCTAGCCAAAAACAACAAGCATCCTGAAGAGCCAGGACCAAGGCGAGCCCTGCCAGCGTACTTTTTTTTTGTACATCTGAAACCGGAATGGGACTTGAGCGTCCTGATAAGGGCTGCCAGGCAAAAAAAGCCGGACAAATCCAGACAAGCCTACAACCAGAGCCAGGAAGCTCCCCCTCAATGGGAAGCCCCATCCCCAAGATGGTACTTATAGGTACTTGCATACAAAATGCACTCCTGCATTAGCTCGCTTGAACAATGGGCCAATGGGTCTCGTCCGCCAATCAGAGATGCAGATGTCTGCTGGGCCAGCTGTACCACGATGTAGCATTTCGCTGGGACTCTTTCTTTTCTTTCTTCTTTTTCCTTCATCGCTGCATAAGAAGAACGAAAATGCGGCTGTAGGAGTAGCCCTACAGAGGGGGGGGCAGAACTAGGGCTGTTCTTTGTTCTTGTTTGGCTGTCATTGTGTAGATGCTGATATTGATATTGATATATTTATTTTCCATTTCTCTCCCCATCCTTTTTTTTTCAAATTTCTTTTTTGGAGGGGGGGGTTGTACTCTTCTTCTTCTCCCCTTCTCTCAAATCCACCCACTCACGATAAGCTTGTAACAAAAATAACACCTTTTCCCATGTGACAAGAAACAAACACATTGTCTGTGTGCGTACACGGACACAGTTTTGCAACGATAAATTCACAATAAAAAAAGTGGACTCTCTCTGTGCGCTGAGGAGGAGAGTCCGAGGTCCAGGTCCAGGCCCAGACGTTCACACAAACCCAGACACGGCTTGCTGTATTATTGGTTGGTGGAGGCTGGGCTTCACAGGCGCACAGTAGCCTCAGTGGGCCTGTATACGTGCGTACCTACCAGCATAGATAGATAGAGAGATAGATAGATAGGTACTTACTTACGCTTACTTACCTGTGGATTACAACCAAGGAAGAGAAAGGAAAGAAGAGGAAAGAAGGCCTTGCTTGGTTCTGGGGCGGCCCTGCCCAGTTTGGGGGTTGTGGCACACATGTAACACACACCTCACATAAGCAAGCCCTAGCCCCAGCCACAAACCCCAAATCCCAAAACGAGTCAGGCCAGGCGTGGTGACAGTGTGTATGTTGTGGCGCTGGTCTCTCTGTTCTATCCCCCCCCCTCTCTCACTCTCACTCTCACTCTCTCTCTTTCTCTCCTCATGAATACACACACAGGCCGTCCAGACCTTGTCCCTCATCATGCAGGAACGAAATTAACCTGCTTTTGTTTCCCATCCAGACGCCTGGGTTAGAGGACTTCTGTTGGCCAGCCTGAATCTGCAGCATCTGCGCCTGCGTCTGCGCCTGAACCTGCGCCTGCGTCTGATCTGTCGTGCATGCTGCTTTATTTCACATGCATGATTGCTTGGGCGACGCGAATATGGCGATGTGCCATGTCGTGGGTGCCAATGCATGTAGCATGCATGTAATTTGTACATGTGCATATGTGAGTATCTGTCGACTTCATGGCCCCCGGGCAATGTCACCATGTCACCAGCAATGACGATGACATGCGCTATTCGACCCGACCCGACCCGGCCCCAAACGAACACGACAATACACAACGTACAACCCGACGCGAACAAAAGTCTGCAAGCCAAACAACAGAGACTTAAAGTATAACCGAGACCAGCCCTAAAGCAACAAACACAGCTTCTCTCTCCTCGTCCTGGCCCAAAGCCCCGGCACGTTGACTTTTGTTGTCAAACCCTTCGCAGCCTTTGTATGAAGTGCGCACAGCGGTTCACATGGCTCTCGCTGCTCATCTCATCTCATCCATCTCTCTCTTTTTTTTTCCTCCCCTTGGCCTTCCTTCTAACTGGTCTGCCGGTCAACAAAAAGCCGAGAGGAAGAAAAAACAAGCAAGAGAGATAGAGAGATAGAGGGGATGTTTGCTGTCAGAGCGCTTGCATGCGTCCGCACGCACTGCACTTTGCAATCATCAACAGAACGTCTGTGCATCTCCCTTTTTGCTATCCGTGCCCCCCTCCATCCTCAGCCTCCGCCTCCGTCTCCCCTTCGTCTGTCTGGTCTGCCTCTCTTGCCTCTCTTGCCTCTTTTGCCTTGTTCTTCACTGTCTTCGTTTTTAGGGCATCAGCCAAGGCCAACACCGCCCGCATGGTTCTATCTGCCCAAACTGAGATGCTCTCTTGTATTGTTTTCTCTTTTCCTTTTCTTGGCCATCGGGAAGGGTGGAGTAGAGTAAAGTAGAAGAGAAAAAAAAGAGAAGAGAGGACTGTCCGTCATTGCTATTCATTGTCACTGCCATGAAGCGGAGATGGCATCTGTCTCTGTTTCGTCTCTTACCAAACTTTTCTTTTCTCCCTTCTCCTTCCCCCCTTCCCCTTCCTCTATCACATATCATACACCAACATCTGATGCCTGGCTAAGGGTTCTGTGCTTTGACTTCTTTTTCCACCCCGCTCTCTCGCCCGCCCGCCAACTTGTCTGCCCGCTTTGCCTCCTTGTACGCAAGACGCATTACGTACTAAAGTGACTTATTGCCACCGCATCACAACACACTCTGGGACAAGACATGTTCCTTTCCCTTGTCCTCTCTCTCCAGGTCTCTCTTTCTTGTCATGCATGTATCACATGTGTAAACTTGTAGCTCCAGAAAAGAAAAATCAAAATCAACACATCGCTTTTTTCCCCCCCTCCTCCCCTTCTTCTTTCTCTTCGCTCCTCTATATCATGGCTGCTATACCCTGAATCGTGTGCACATGACATGACATGGAATCGCCACGTTTCTGCTAGAGCATCTCCTACTCCTTGTTCTCAGTCTCCACAGCGGCCACGGGGGCTTGCTCTCCCTCCGTAGTAACGTCACCAGCAACTGGCGTCTCCTCCGCCGCAGGAGCATCAGCATCAGCAGGAGCATCAGCATCAGTAGCGGAGGCGGCGGCGGCGGCGGCGGCGGCGGCGGCGGCGGCAGGAGCAGAACCAGCAACAACACCACCCTTGATGCCGTGAACTACTCTCAAGCCCTCGGCCTGACGCGTAATGTCGTCCAGGTCCTTTTTGCGCTGGATTCTGGCCTTGACCTCCTGTGCCAAGTTGGCCAAAGGCACGAGGACGCCCTCCTTCTCAGGGTGTCCGTCACGAAGTCCCATCTCCTTGACCCTAAACAGGAAGAATACGTATATAGTTAGTTCTGAGAGCCGTGACGTCCTACAGAGTTTGAGCAGAGAGAGAGAGAGAGAGAGAGAGAGAGAGAGAGAGAGAGCCTATGCAAAAGCTTACCTGACTTGGCCCTTGGCCATTTCGTCCTCACCAAGAATACAGCTGGTGATCCGGCATTGTTAGCAAGCCAATTCCGTCATAAATGAGCAACTACACTGTGAACCAAAGAATAGACTTACGCAAAAGGCACGCCGTTAGCCTCGGCGGCCTTGAACTGGTTAGGTAGACGAGGCTTGCTAAAAGAAAAAAAAAGGTCAGATGGTATTCATAGGGAGAGTAGACACCACATGTACTTACGTCTTCCACAAAGTCTCGGCATTGATGCCCGCATCCCACAGGGTGGCCAGAATCTGCATGCGCTCCTTGATCAAACCAGAGCCCAGAGCCATGACGAACACGTCAACGTCGGTCTTGCGCACCTCGCGGTTCTCTGCGGCCAGGCGGGCCTTTGTAATGGAAAAAATGCGGTCAATGCCAAAGGAGATACCAACACAACTATTTTCAGTTAGACGGGAGCTCATCGAGATTGCGGCAATATGCAATGCCTTTCTTGGTATTCGACTTACGGAATCTTGCTTTTGGGAGAGAACATGCCGACTAGTTCGTCGTAGCGGCCACCAGCGGCACTAAGTTGGAATACCAGGTTAGTGTCTGCATGTAAAAACTGGCCATATAGAATGGATAACTTACACACTGCCAACGCCGACAGAAGGGTCAGATGACCGGTCGTCATCCTCGGACAGGGGCTTCTTGGACTTCTTGCTCTTCTTGGCCTCGGCCTGAGCAGAGGCCTCTCCGTCAGCAGGAGCCTCCGGTCTCGACTCCTTGGTGACAACCTCAAAGATGAGACCGGTGTAGTAGCTACAAGACGTCAGCACACGGTCTCTACAACAGAAATGACGGCATGTCCCCAAGGAAAACTCACTCAAGCCCACGGGCCAGGGACAGATCAAACGAGACAGGCTCAAGGCACTTGAACGCATCAAGGTACATGAACAGCAGCTCCAGATCGTCCATACCCGCCTTCATTGACGCATTGGCAGCCAACTCCGGGTTCTCTCTCAGCTTCTGCAGCAGATCCTGCTTGCCCTTCAGAACAACCCACTCGCCAATCTTGTCGGCAACCTCCTCAGCCAGGCCCTTCTCCTCCACCATCTCCTTGCGAACATCAGCCCAGGGGGCCTTGTCGAGTTTGTCAACGGCAGACGATATTGTGCGAATCTTGTCGGCGGGGACACCGCAGACTTCAAAGATACCGTCAAGGATTTTGCGATGGTTTAGCTTGATGGTGTAGTTGCCCGCCCAGCCAAGGCCATTGAAGACTTCGGTGATGATACGTATGATCTCGCTGTCGGGGAGCATGGCGTCATAGGTACCGGCGATATCAAAATCGCACTGGTAGAACTCTGATATGTGGCGTTAGAATAGGTCACAAGGATGAGAGGAACTTGGGGGGTTTGTAGTTAGGGCGTGCTGTACCTCTCATGCGACCCTTGGTCACAGCCTATGATATGAAGTTTTTAGTACGACGGGAGTCTCGACATGTGTCAGAGAATATAATATATGTTGGTGGGGAAAGCTTACGGGTTGGTCACGGCGGTAGACCTTGGACAGGTTATACCGCTTGATGTTCTGAATGTCCTTGTTCATGGCCAGGAAACGCGCAAAGGGAACTGTCAAGTCATATCTCAGGGAGCAAAGCTCGCCACCCTGGTCCTGTTGTGGTGGTGAAGTTGTGTAAGCCAGACTGTGACTTTTTCGGTCGACGGCAGCTGCGCAACCGGGCTGGGCACAGGTGACAATGGTCCGGTGCGGGAGAATTGGGGAGGAGACTGGATTACCTTGAGGTCGTAGATGAGCTTGGAATCCTCACCATACTTGCCAGTGAGAATCTCCTTGAGCTCAAACTAGAGAACACAGAAATGAATTAGCCTTGACTTCACATTCTCTCATCAAGGACGCAGCGCATCTGCGGTGTTGGGGCTCACGTACCACAGGCTGGTCCAGAGTCACACCACCGTGTTTCTTGAAAACACTGGTGATGGTCTGGAAGATGTGGTCACGGATGGTGATATCCGTACCGAACCCTATTTATTAGAGGCGATCTCTGGTCAGAACAGAACAGGATATCGTGGGCCGGCCGGGCAGGGTGCAAGGGAGAGTAAACAAGGCGTGTGGTGGTCACGCGGGGCAATGCAGCAGCACAACACACAGTCACGGGTGCCCTTGGGGGTCTTGAGCTCGAACTTCTGCTTGGCGCCCATTATGTCTGTCTCGTTTTGATCGCGTCGGGCTTTCGGCGGGGTGGTGGAAAAGGATCGCCGGCTCTGGTATGTCGTCACAGCGGCGGGCTTCAGCGGGCTCGGAGTCGAGGCAGCAGTGGTGGCAGTGATGGCGGCTGTCCAAGTATGAGTCGGCACAGGCGAAAGTCGTTCAAGTCGGCTTCTGGAGAGTCGGGCGGACTGCAATCGTGCACTTAGCGACAGCCTCATTCACAGGACGGAAGAAGGGCAAGGAATAGAAAAGAAGAAAAGAGAAACGAGCACAGCTTCCAAATCAGTTCCCGGGCTCTAATTGGTGAGAAGGAAATTCTTTGGTCTGTTAGGACAGTAGGGGAAGGAAGCACAGGCGTGCCTGGGCTTAATGGAAACAAAGTGACTCACTGTGTACATACATATGTACATATGCCGGACTAGAAAAGCAGAAACTATGTTTAATGCATAAGTTTTTCTTTGTTCATGTGCAGAATCGACGCTGCGCCGAGAAGAGACTAATGGTGGGGTGGCGGGGCTAAGATGCGGGGCCAATCAGAGACAGACCAGCGGGCAATCTTATCAGAGCGAGGTTGCACAAAAGACAGGGATCCCCCTACAACTTGCGCTTAAGTGCCTAAACCGGTTACATGCAAGATGGGGCCCGGATATATGCAAGCTTCTTCATGCACCATCGACAACGTGCCGGGTCTGTGGTACAACCATAGTCAAATATCGACATCTATGTACTATTGTGCTATAAATATTTGGCGCATTTACTCAGAGACCGCCTCATTCCACTGGTCCAGCACAGTTTGAACAACCAGTTGTTCCTGTGTAATGACAAAGTCGTGGCCACCAGGAAGCTGCTTTACTTTGACGTGATCTTCTCCGCCCATGAGCGGCACGGCATCGGCGCGGAAGTCGTCTTCCAGGATGACTTCATCATCCCTGGCCAGCAGCACGAGCGTGGAGTTCTTGGGCCGGCTGGCGAGCTTTGCATATGCCTGGGCCTGGTCAGCAAGGGGAGCACTGCGCACGCACGACATAAAGGCCGGCACAAAGCCAGCGTGATTCTTGACCATCCACGGCACGTAGCGGCGCATGCGGACCTCAAGTGGCGTGTCTTCTTCGCCTACTACGGGCTGGATTTCTGCGGCACCGATATCGATGAAGCTGTCGGTTATGCGCGAAGATTCCTCTTCGCCGGCACCCGTCTTCTCCTCTGCCTTTGCTTCCGCTGAAGTAGCAAGCGTGCTCTTTCTCTTGGCTGTGAGCGGGCTTTGCAGGCGAAGCGATGTCAGGTACGTGAGTAGGGCTTCGGGAATAAGACCCGACATAAAAATGTGGCGTTGCAGTCCGAAGATCGACGGTCGTATCATTCCAGCCGGCGCCAGCAGGACCAGGGATTTGACAAGCTCCGGGAAAACACCGGCAAAGTGCACTGCAATGCCGCCTCCAAGCGAGTATCCAACAACCCGGAGCTTCTGCGCACCAGTCCACGACACGGGCGACGATGTTAGGGCGTACATGGCCTGCGTGACATACAACGCTGCGTCGTGCGGGGTGTCGCCGACACCATCGCTGTACCCACGGCCAAACAGGTCAAAGAGCATGACGCGGTAGCCGCGGTCCACAAAGCGCTGGACCACCTTGGAGAGAATGATGCAAGGGGTGCTGATTCCATGAATGAAGAGCACGCGGGGGCCGTCTTCCGGCCCCCATTCGTACACCCTGACTGAGCCATGCTATGGTCGATTTGTCAGCCCGTCAATCCAGAGATGCCGAGACGCTGAGGGCAGGGGTTTACCGGAGTATCAATATCGCGTGCGCCAGGGAGCGCATCTGGCTTGTAGTCCAACTTGGCCCGCTCCTCGGGGCTCATGTACGGCAGCGCCGTCTTTAGGGGGCTAGGGAGGATCCGGGGTTTATTGGGAGACAGGATTTGGTGGGCAACAGTGGCCAGCGCAACAGTAGCGACAGCGAGCACAGTGCCGCTGCGGCCACCGGCGACGTCGAGGATGCAGGAGGCCATGATTGTGGCTTTGGGCTATGGGCTTTGGGCTATGGTGGCCTTTTTTTTCTCCCGTATGGAGAAGATGAGATGATTGCAAGGAAAGAAATCGCCAGAGGATAAATTGGGCACGACAGCCGTCTTGCTTTTGTTGCTGCCCTACGGGGGCGATAAGAGATGAGCGCGATTAAGATTAACCCTTACTGTGTGCTGTGTGCAAGGACAAGTCCCGAACCCTTCAGTGTGGTGATACAGAGTACGAAAAAAAGGGGGGGTGTGGGCGTGGGCGTGGGCGTAAATGTGATCTTCACTTCATACATGAGGAGTAAAAGAAGATGGCTGGTTAGTTGGCCATGATTTCGACATTAATTGGCGGAAGAGGGCAGGATTTTGTTGGCTTTCACATGCCGAAATCACAGAGTGCAGAGTCCCTGGAAGCCCCGACTAACCCTAAGGATGAAGCATATGATGTTTGTATTCACATGTAGTGCAAGACTAGGGGATGGCAGTCTGTTGCTACAAAACCAAGACAGAACCAAGACAGAATGAAGACAAAAACCAAAGCAAGAATCCCAAGCCCACACCCAAGCACCTACTACACTGTATATTCCTTCTGTAGCATCTTGGCAATCGTGTTGAGCTGGATGTTGCTTGTGCCTTCGTAGATGGCACCAATCTTGCTATCTCTCCAGAACTTCTCCGCTAGACCCTCGCGGACAAAGCCCATGCCGCCCATCCACTCAACCGCCAGCCCGCTGACGCGGCCAGCCACTTGCGACGCATACAGCTTGGCCATGGCAGCGTCCATGACAAAGTTCTCGCCAGCCTCCTTCTTGCGCGCGGCGTTGTAGACCAGCGCGCGCGCTGCCTGGATTTCCGTCCAGCTCTGCGCAATCTGGTGCTGCATGCCCTGGAACTCGCCGACCAGCTGGCCAAACTGCTTGCGGTCGTTCCAGACATACTTGACGGCGTTCTCGAAAGCACCCAGCGACAGGCCCGTCATCTGCGCGGCAATGCCGATGCGGCCCTCGTTCAGCAGGTTGATGGCGTACTTGTAGCCCTGGCCAATCTCGCCGAGAATATTCTCCTTGGACACCTCGACGTCGTCAAAATTGAGGACGCACGTGCTGCTGGCTTTGATGCCGAGCTTCTTCTCCTTCTTGGCAATCGAGAAGCCGGGGGTGTCCTTGTCGACGATGAAGGCAGTGATTCCCTTGTAGCCTTTGCTGGGATCGACGTTGGCAAATACAATGAAGAAGCCAGCTTCCATGGAGTTGGTGATCCACATCTTGGAGCCGTTGATCTTGTACCCATTGGCAGTGGGCGTGGCCTTGGTACCAAGGGCAAAGGCGTCCGAGCCAGACACGGGCTCCGACAAGCAGAACGAGCCTGTCAAGAGGTGGGTTAGTAAACAGGCCGTCCACATGGTCTCAAAATCCAGGGTATGAGCAGAACCCACCGACAGTGTTAGTAGCAAGCTTGGGCAAGTATCGCTCCTTGAGGCTCTTGCTGGCCCATTTTAGCACTGCAGTGTTGACCAATGTGTTGTGGACATCACACATGACGCTGACACTGGGATCAACTCTGGCAAGCTCCTCGATTCCAACTATGGCGGCCGTAAAGCCCATCCCCGCACCACCGTAGACCTCTGGGATCTCGATGCCCATGAGACCAGCCTCAAAGAGGCCCTCGACGACGGCAGGGTCCATGGCTTCGGCCTCGTCCATGTCGCGCACTTTGGGGAGGATCACGTCGTTGGCGAATTTGGAGACGGTGTCCTTCATGGCATTTTCGATTTCGGAAAGGTGCGTAATTGGTGTGGGAGTCAGGTCGGTCAAGTCGACATTGCCTCTGCGGCGCTGCGTTGCCGAAAAAGCGCGGATGCTGATATGTGAAGACGTGGGCATTAGCGTCAGGACGACGGGCGGCCGGCAGATGGGCGGCGGCGATGGTTCACGGCAAGAACACGGAGAGGGAGCAGGCCGGCAACTCACCCGTTGCAAACTGGAGAGCGGAGGATCTGGCGAGGAGCAGCTGTCAAGGCGGCCCGCATGAACGGGCTGATGGCACGTGCGACTGAAGCCATGGTGTTGATAAGAAGAGTGCGTAGTGGGCGTTGGAGGGTTGCTGTTGATGTTGTGATATATACCGGCAACAGTTATTACGAGAGTGACAAAGTGACGATGGGCGAGAAAGAGACCGGCTGCGACATTTAATTCAAAGGTAGACGATAAAGAAGGAAACAAAAAAAGAAAAGCAGAGAGTAAAATCCTGATTTTATTTCCTGATAGAGGGTTTTATCCGCATGACTTCACTTCGTGGCTGCACTGCACATGTGCCGAGGATATCCACGGCCCTGAGCTAAGCCATGCAAGACTGACGCTTTCACAAGACAAGAATTTGGGGGTGGCTTCATCCTGCAATAGAGCAAAGCAGCCAAAGCAGCTAAAGCTCCCAATAGCTTGATCCCTGCCATTGCTGAGCGCCAGATTCGGGGTTTATCGATAAGCACACTCTTGCTGCCCATCTTTTCAGTGGGGTCTCTCCAACAAACAAACAAGGCCCAGATCCAGAGAATAGCCGCGCTAAAACACAACTGCGCTGAGTCAGCATCTCATTTTTCTGAGGTCCTATGGGCTGCTACGGGTCTCGGCCCCGATATTGGACGGTGATGCTGCCGGAATATCTCGCTGTTCTGCCGACCTGTGACTGCTGATTTTTTGTTTCTCCCTCCGGCCCTTTGCCCTGTTTTCGCCCCACAACCTCCACGAGCCGTGTCTGCGAGATGTTTGCTGGCATGTTCCTCCGCCGCCTGGCTACAGCCCCGGCCTGGCGCCCGCTGGCCCGGATATCTTCGACTGTTGTGGCTGCTCCCGCTGCTATACCGATCGCAGCCCGTCCCTCATTGGCAGCTCAGGCTGTTGCTGCCAGGGCCTTTTCAACAACTCCTGCGCGCCCTGCCACTATTATGCAGGTTCTTCGTGTACGTTGCCCCTCCGGCTGACACCTCGGCTCGTCGATGTGTATCTCTGGATTTGTCGCATCTCTTGCAGCCTATCCAAATACATGTTTTGACTTATTACTGACGCCATCTCTCTTGCTTGCAGGGCTGCCGCAAGGGCAAGCGCGCTCGCCACGCTACCTCCCCTGCTCTGTCCAGTATCAACTCCCCCATGAAGAAGGGCGTCTGCCTCAAGGTCGGCATTGTGCGCCCCAAGAAGCCCAACTCGGGTGAGCGCAAGACTGCCCGTGTGCGTCTTTCGACCGGCAGAGTTATCACGGCCTACATTCCCGGCGAAGGCCACAACATCCAACAACACAGTGTCGTCCTGGTGCGTGGTGGCAGAAGTCAAGATTGTCCCGGTGTTCGGTACCACCTGGTCCGCGGCGCCCTTGATCTGGTGAGTTTTACAGAAGCCGAGAAAACTTTACGGACACATGTTCTGATCAGTTTGTCGAATCACAGGGTGGTGTCAACAACCGCATGACGAGCCGGAGCAAGTACGGTGCCAAGAAGCCTAAGAAGGCCACCGTTGCGTAAAACCAGCGCCGACGCCGATATCATATACCCGCCCATGAGGACAGCTATCGTCTCTGCACCAACTCATTGTACCATATTGTAGTTTTTATTTTTTATTTTTGGGGTGTTTTTTTTTCGCATTGTGCCAGAGGTTAGTTTCCTGAGAGGAACAGTGACGAAGCCCATTGAATGTACATGTGATAGAATGACGAGGTATCACCACTGCCGTTGAACAAACACATTCCCCACACCCTCGACGGAAGCTGGTTTTCTAGAGCAAAGGCATACCAAACGGTCTGTCGTTTCTCCGGCCTGCGAGGCAGGGAGCGGGAAGGGAGGCAATACAATCGCGATTGTTCCAAGACATACAGCATGTTGCACAGCTCAGCTTGCGCTGGTGCCAGTGATGAGGAGACACAACAGGACTCAATGAAACTCTCGACTGTCGTAGAGACACACGTCCGCAGGAGATATGCGGACAAGTGCATGTATGTGTACATATATGTTATGTTGTAAAATTCACCATGCTCGTCGGCCAAGTCAGTCCATAGCCTGCTGTCACGACACCACCGAGAATACTTTCGGCAAGCCAGGCCTGAACAGAGAACTGAAACTGCTTTGCCGGCATTCAGGCGCCATTATGATATGTAATGTTTGACTCGACGCGGGCTGCTTTAGCAACCGGAACCTTGTGAGACATGGCAGATGCATTTACGAGAAAGCAGGCGTATATCGCCAAGCCATGTATTAGAAACCCTTTCGTCATGGGCCATTTTCGTCAAAGTACTGCCTTTATGACTTGGGGGCAGGGCAGAAAAAGATAGAAAACAAATATACAAAACTCCTGGGATAAGTTCCTGGACCCCAAAAAAAAACACGCAAGCACAAACAATAAAACAACACAAACATGGCCGACGACAACAACAAACCTGAGACCTATTGTGCAAAAGGACATGAAGAACGCCAACCTGTAACAAAGAATCTGAAAACAGAAAGAAAGACCACTCAAGTCTGGTTCTCATAGCCTTCCGGCTTCTCCATACCGTTGATATCAAAGAATCGGGATGTGCCTGGATTTGAAGTTAGCCAAGGATGCGGCGGGTGTCAAGGTGTGAAAGCAAAAACATACAGGAGTAGCCCTTCCAGTCAAAGTTGTCCTTGGGGTTGCAGTGACAGCGCAGATCTAGACGCTTCTTCTCGTTCGTCGGGCAGTGGGTGAAGGGAACATGGTAGTAGGCAATGTCGTCGAAGAAGTGAATCTCGTCCTTCTTGAGCATCAGACTAGCAGCAATAGAATGGACGGGAGCATCGCCCCAGCGCTCGTAAAAGAAGCCACTGTCCTTGTCCAGAGACTCAAAGTAGTCAAGATACGCCTGGGAGCGTAGCCACGACAGACTACCAACCTCAAAGTTGGACCACTATCGGAAGTGTTAGAAACGAACATAGGGAGATGGTAAATGGGCGGGGAAAGAGGCTTACAAAGTGGCAACGGTTGTACGTTTCGCCGCCATCATCGCTGAGAAATCCCATCGAGTTGCCTTCAGCAATGTGCTGGGGGTAGTTTTTCATGAATTTCTTGGTGCTATCCCATAGGGTGGGGATAGTCTCAATATACTCGTAAAGAGACAAGACAAAGCTGTACTTTTTGCCGTTCTCGGCCATGACGCGGAAGGGGTCGTAGTGAATGTCGCAAAAGAGCTCGATGGAAGGCTCGACACGCCAGTAGTATTCGTAGTTCATCATGATGGGCTGGCGGAAGAAGAAGCCAGACTCGAAGCGGCACATGTGGCGGTAGCTGACGGAGTCACCGTAGATGATCTTGCGGTCGGCCATGTCCTGGCGGACCTTCTTTTCCTTTTCCATGTCAATCCAGTCGGGGTACGACCAGTGCTCCTTGGGAATTTCGGCATAATGGGCCTGGCCGGACACCAGAGACGAGGTGACTTTCTTGAAGGTCGAGTCAAAGGGCTTATCGTTCATGAAGACCCAGTCGTAGTTGTAGCGGCGGTTGAAGCGATCCTCGACCTGGCGGATGGACTTGGCGATATCCCAGACGTCAGAGTTGCGGGCCAAAGTGACAAAGGTGGCGTTCATCCGGGGACCCGGCGCAGTTCCGACGAGAATGTCGTCCCAGCCAGGATCGCCGGGGTTCATGGGCATCGGGAAGTCGGCCGGGTTGTAGGGGACGCCAACAGCAGGGCGCTTGCCGTCATTCTTGGGATCGACGGTGGGGTGACTAGGCGTGGAGGCGGAAAGGCCAGGGCTGGTAGTCGGGCGGGTCTTGTTGAGGACAACACCATTGTAGCCGGAGTTGGTGAAGAACAGGAAAAGGGTGAGGGCCTGTAGTATGAGGGGGGAACAAAACCACGGGGTTAGCACTTGAGGGCGCTCGAGCACGGAGGGAGAGAGAGAGAGAGAGAGAGAGCATCGGGGTAGGGCGTGCACAGCTAGTCGGAAATTTCAGAAGCTTCCAGAAGCGATATTCGATAGCATAGACATAGCTGGGTGCGTGTGTGAGTATGTGTATGTACATACCAACACAGCGATAACCAAGTATCGCGAATAGCGTGCGCCGCCTGTAACAATCATGATGACGGTGTTGCAGGTGGTGGATCCAAGCAAAGTAGGTGATAAGTAGCAGCACGCCTCGATGACTGACTGAGAGTGTTGTAGCAAAAGGCGGAATAATTTTGCGAGAGAAATGGAATGGAAAGGCTGTGTGCTTTAAACGAAACGTCAGGCAGGGGGGAAAGACACAGAGCGGCAGCACACAACAAAACTGGGACACAGGTGACAGGGCTCAGGAAGATTAGCACCGAGACAGGCTACATAGAGTGTCTCACGGCGGAGCATCAGCGGCCTCTTCTCCCCCCTAACCCTCTGAAATCCTGGGCAGCCTGCGCCTGCACGCACCAGTGTGGAGGGAGGGAGGGAGGGAGGGGCGTGGTACGAATTTGATATCCACAATAAGAAACAAGGGACAGGTGCAAATGTGCAAATGTGCAAATGTGCATTCCACCAACCAGCGCAACTGTACGTAACGGTGTCATAAGCTGACACGAGCTTTTGCTTCTGAGCCTGCCACTAAGGAGCTGAGGGATTGCTGAAAGGTGGGCTGACAAACACAACGGGTCCCGCTGAGCTGTAGCAGTGTAGCAGTGTAGCACTGCAGCGCTGCATGCTCGGGATGGCCTGGCTGCCTGAGCTTGGCTCATGGCTAGAGGGCAGAACAGAACATAACCTCTTGTTCTCCCACCAGCTTCTTGCTCGAGTTCTTCCTTCATTTTCTCCCTTCACAATCTGGATGATTTTTGACAGGATCAATAAACTTGTCGTCGAATAATGGTACTGGCCGGGTTGCTGTCGATACTTGCCAAGAAAAGGTACATAGCTACAATGGTACATGCCTACCTATCAACCTACCTTGGTTCACCACAGATAGGCCTGCGGCAACGTACCCACTCTACTGCAAGTACATTGTTTTGTGCATTCAAGCGCTTTCTGGTACATGTGTACTTGGGTACATGCACTCAGCAGCCAGCAGCCAGCAGCCAGCTGCATTGTTTACCCTAGCCGTCCAAACATAACATGATACCCGCTAATGAGGCTTACACAACAAAAAAAAAACTGCTAAAATACCCATCGTACCATTGCATCAGCGCCTTCGCAATCTGCAGACATGCGGAAAATGCATGGGACAGACATACGTAAGCACATATGTACGCGTCAGGGAGCAGGCGCTGGCCAGCCTGGTCTCTATCGCACATAACTTTCTCGCACCTGCCGGACTATGCAATCCCACAGCACCGACCTAACCCGCTTCGGGCCTACGCTGGCCAGGAGGCCTACTATGCGTCACGTTTTGGTGAGTAACTATGGAATATATGAAGTACATGGTGTCTCGCCAAGTGACAGGTGAGTGATGTGGAACAGAACTGGCTATGCAAGGAGATAATACAGTCCGATTACTGAGCAAAGGGATAATGAGAGTCACTAGATCCCAGGGGGTTGCATGCTGGGCTGGATTCACGAGCAAGTAGAGAACTGCGGCTCCTCGCCATCCCAGGAGCGCCGGCTTGGGGATGTATGTCCGTTGGGGTGGTATACGCATATGTGCATGTGCATGTGCATGTGCATGTGCATGGGCTCGGATGGCCGCTGCTCTCGGTCGAGCCCTTCATCTAGCCCTTGATCAAGCTGGGCCGCGGAAGTGTGGCTGACATGCCTAGCGCCACACTTGGACACTAGAGACTATGGCGCTCCCCAAGCCGGTCAAGCCTGACAAGCCTGACAAGCCTGACAAACCTGACAAGCCCGACATCAAAAATTGCCCCGCTAAAAAGTTTGCCTTAGGTTGCATGAGGCTTCTTGGCTCTTGTGGCAACGTATTGTCTTGTCTCGTCTGCTTGATCCTTCCCTTCATCCCTACCTCAACCTCTCCTCCTCTTGACAGTTCAACTCTTTCATCTACTTCGTGCCAGATTGGCGATATCCTTCCTCCCCCCCCCCAAATCTTTCATCCCTGCTGCAGTACTCCTTGCAGCCCCCGAGATTCAATTGGAATCTAGCCTGGCATTCGAAGGGCTGCCTGTCTCAACATACTTCACTGGTCCGCATGCTAGACGGGACAAGGCATCCAAAAAGCCACGTCTTTGATATAGAGCGCGATACTTCTGTTTCTGTTCATCTATTGGTAAGACTCCATCATCTCACCAGCCCGCAAGGGATACAGAGTGCAGTCGCTCCTCCCCTCACAAGCCTCACGATACAAACCTCCCCGGTACCAAAAGCCTGCGTCACCGACCACTGACTCTGTCTTCTGAAACAGACTTCATCTTGCTTGCGCAATTTACCACCCACTTCGTAATGGCCTTTTCCAACAATGGACGCCATAATGCTACGGCTCCTGGCTTCTCCCAGGCATACGATCCCTTTGCTGGCCTGTCGGGCGACAATGACGGCGAGACTATCGACTTCGAAGACACCTACGATGGCCTAGGCGACAATCTCCAGGAAACCGGCGACGACTTCAACGATGATACTTTTGGCGGCGGCAGTGGCGAAGCCAGTGTTGGACGCGACTTTGATTTCTTCGGCCAGACGGCTCGCGTCGCTAATGCCATGGAAGAGGAGCATATGCGTTTCAACCGCCAGCCTGCAAGTGCCGCCCCGCAACCTGTGACGCAACCAGTGCAGCAGCAGTCATTGTACTACACGAACGAATCTCCTGCCCAGCATGTTGCCAAGCCTGTCCGTTCCGGATACGAAAAATACACCGAGCCTGATCCTGCCGATCTCCATGTTGATCTTAGCCTTTGGGGCATGGCCCCTTCCAAGCCTTCACCTGCTCCTGCGCCCGCCAGTACTGCTGCTGGCAGCAAGTCTTCTATCACCGCTACATCTAGTCGCAAAGTCATGAGCCTGGAGGAGGTCGAGGCTGCCATGCGTGCTGGAAGCCAACCGCCCCAGCAGACTTCCATGCCCCCTCAGGCTCATCAGCACCAGATGCCCGTTCCTATTCCTGGTCTGCCTGAGCAAGACTTTTTGTACGCCAAAATCAAGACTGCCGAACCCCAGATTCAGCAGCAGGCCATGTTCCACGAAGGCCAGCAGATTCTTCCTCATCTTATGCACCCCCATGCTCAGCAGCATTTACAGATGTTGCAGCGTGTCCAGTTGATGGGCATGAAGACTGGCCAGATCCCCATGAGTCAGCTTCATGCTCTGCAGCAGTTGCAGGCTCAAAGCCACAGCCGCTCTTCTTCAGCTATGGGTGGACAGAACCCCATGCTCAACGTTGCTCTGACTGCCGAAGAAAAGGCTATTTTCCTTGACCAGGAGACCAAGAGAGCCAAGCGCAACCACAAACTTTGGCTTCTTTCAAAAGACAACGGCCTGATGACCCACCAAGACAAGAACTTTATTACCCGCATACAGCTTCAGCAGCTCGTCACTGCCACTGGCATCTCCCTAGACCCCAACGATGAGGCCGCGCTTAACGACGACTTTTACTACCAGGTTCATGCTTCCATCAGCGGCGGCCACCGCATGAACCCCAACCAGCCCCTCAACAACTTTGCGCAGACGTACCTGAACCAGACCGGAAACCGTCACGGACGCCGTCAGGGCCGTTCGGGCGAAAACCACGTCCAGCGTATGGAACAGCAGGTTCAGCGCGCCGTAGAGGCTGCCAAGAACAAGCCCAAGCAGCCGCAGCTCGTTGTTGCGGGCAGTCTGGGCAAAATATCTTTCAGCAACGCCAAGACACCCAAGCCGCTGCTGAACATTCGCAAGCTTGAAAGCAATGACAAGAAGACTCCCAGCACGTCGACGCTTGATCGCAAGGCCGTCCTTCGCAACATTGAGAAGGTGTACGAGACTCTGATGAAGCTTGAAGATCACAGCCGTCTGATGCCTCGTCCTCCCATGCCTGGTTCCGGCATTGACGAGGCCGAGTACCAGAACCAGCACAAGGAATGGTCTGACAAGGCCCAGGGCTACAACAATACCTTGTGGGAGGCTCTCAAGGTGCACGAGCCAATTGGTGCTACTGCTGTCCACCCGTTTATCGCTTTTTTGTCCTTTAACAAGGGTAAGAAGGCTATTCCTCGCGTGTTCAGCTTTGCCTCTATTGAGCAGCGGACCACTATCCTCACCATGATTGTCTACCACCTCGACAAGCTGGATGTGGTTGCTGGTGCGCAGATCGATACCGGCGAAGTTGCCCTGAACGCTGCGCTGCGTGAAAACATTGACCTGTTCTCGACGACCGTCATGCCTTCTCTGTTCCGCTTCTTGAACGACTCCGACCTCAGCATTGTCGATGGTCTCCTGGACCTGATCTCGACGTCTCTGAACCTGGACCTCATTGCCCGCACCCGCATTGGAACGTCCATGCTGACTCTTATCCTGAGTCGCGCCGAGCTTCTGAAGCAGGCTGGCGGTGGGAATCCGACTCTGTGGGCCAAATGGGACAAGACCTTTGGCAGCTTCTTCGACACACTGTCGCCGTCGCTGCCCTTTATCTTCCCCGGAAGCGTTGTTTCGGGAGAGGACATTTACGTCTGGCAGTTGCTGGCGGCTATTGGTGTGAGCGCGTCGCCCGAACAGCAGCAGAGACTGGTCTTGTCTGTCAAGGACCGCGTGCTTAGTACCGTAGCGCACGCCAAGACTCTTCCTCACCCCATGTCTTCCCAGAGACTGTCCAACGTCAACCTGTTCATGCAGTCGATCGGCCTGGATGTCGAGCTTCTGGGTTAAAGCTCGTGTGTCATCCTGGTCCAATCTATTCTGGGCTCTGTTACTGGTGCCTGTCTGTCTGCTTTGGCATGTGCTTTGCTTTGCTTTGCGGTTTGTGTTTTATTTTTTATTTTTTTTTGCTCTTTTGTTTTCTCGTTGGCTTTGCTTCTGCTTTCTTTATAATGCTAATCCTGGGTTCGACATCCTCAACCCGTCCAAGAGGCCGGCGCTTATTTACAGCCATAAGTCCCCCCAGCTGGCTTGGACCTCTCTTTTTCACAAAGTCCTTCCCTGGGAGCTACACAGCTTGCTCCATGCAATATGGAAGCCTGCTCATGCTATATTCAAAAGATTAAAAAGAAAAAAACCGTACTTGATCCTTACATGTTGTTGTGTTGGTCCGTTTGGGCTATCTGGAGGCACTTACGAGAGTACCGGCTGCTTCTAGTGGCCCGATCTACCACTTGCAATTCAAATACAGTATTCTGTTTCAACCCCGCTTGCTATTATTGACTTTGATGGTGATGTATTGATGTGCTTTGCCTTGCAAGAGTACTTGGTAAATGCATGCATGTTCTATGTGTGATTCCAGTCTCGTGCTTCCACTTCTGTGTATATATTCCTCGTAACTCATAACGCCCGCTGCTAATCCAGCTCCATTGCCGTCGCTTTCGACAGTCCCTTGTGTGCAGTCGCGTCAAAGGCCACCTGCTTGCCCTTGGCCTCGCTCTTTATCTTGGCGTTGTTCAGCGACTCTGCCACGGCATTCGGCCGTTTCGCGCCACTGACAGCCTCCAGCAGCCGCACATCATCCCAGCGGGTCTCCAGTTCACGGAACGCCTCGCTCAGCTTGTTGACGGGGTCCGGCTTGATTTTCTTGATCTTTTCCTTGTCGTCGCCCGCCTCAGCCACGGCCGCTGACGGCGGCGCATTGACGCCGTTGCGCAGCGGCAGCAAAGTCTCTTCGTATGCGTCCCAGGCCTCGTCGACGTTTTCGTCGGTGTAGGCCAGCTTGCGCCAGCGCTCGGCCTGCACTGCGCGCAGTCGGTCCGTCATGGTCTCGGTGACAATGGCGTCGCCGCCCTCGCCGGCCGTCTTGACTGTCATGTGGATGGCACGCGCGGCGCCAGCGCCAGCGCCGGCTGCGCCGGATGCGGAGGCAGATGCGCCGGCGGCTTCCTTGGCCGAGGACTGGGCGGCGGCTTTGTCGAGTTGGGCGAGGGCATCGACGTGGTGAAGCTGGGGGCGGAGGTGGATAAAGGAGTTGACGGGCGTGAAATGCAGTTCATCTGTAGAATGTGTGCGAACAAGTCGATTTTTAGCCTGAGCTCTGAGTAGGAAAAGAAGCGCATGGGCGTCCGTGGTAGTCTTGCTTACCTTCGTGGAATGCGCCAACCATGTATGTCACCGGCTTCCCGTTGGGCTCCTGGCCGCCCAGGGTCTGCATGTGCAGCACGCGGCCCTGGCGCGCCTCTTCCGCCCAGTCGCCACCGCTGCGCAGCAAGTCCTCCTTGCGCTTGCCAGGCCCGCCGGCGCGTGCAGGCGGGGCACCGACGCCGAAGCCGCCGGCCAGGCCGTGGCTGCCGCCGCCCTTGACAGCCATGCTCTCAGCCAGCACCTTGCCGTACTGCATGCCGCGATCGCGATCGTAGCTGTCCATGGTGTTTAACGGCAGGTCGACCTCCACCATGCCGGTGTTGCCTTTGACGCGCATTTCGTGCGGGGCTGCTTCAAAGGGTCGCGCATCGGGCCCGCGGCGGTTGAGTTGCTGAAGGACAAGAAGCTGCTGGTTGGGTGGGAGGGCGGGGTTGAGGAATACGTCAAAGGTCGAGACGATGGGGTCGTCATCATCGTGGGTGGGCGACATGGCGAGAATGTGGGGGCCGGCCCGTGGGTGGTGACAGGTGTGGGTAGGTATACGATGAGAAAATGAAGGGCTCAGGACAATCAGACGGACATAAGCTATAAATAACAGACAAGCAATAGCATGGTTAACGCTGTGGCATGTGTAGATGTTCGCGGCAAAAACGGCCGCCCCCAAATCCCAAATGGCCTTCGATTTTTAGGTGGGGCGTGCTTATCGATAAGCTTTTCGCAACTGCCTTCTTCACTCACCCACGGGCTCCCCTCATGACCAACATCTTTCGGCACTGTGTCCTTTTTGCCTCCAGCACATTCCCGTGTTCCACGCAATCTGCCATGGCCAAGAAGAAGAACTTTACGCACAACGTGCACGAGGATGACGTTGAGGCTCCGCGCGCCCTCGAGGACGCCCAGACCATCGCCCGCGTGCTCAAGGCCACGAGTGCCAACGCCTGGGAATGCGAGCTGCCCAGCAAGAAGACGCTGCTGGTACAGCTGCAGTCCAGGCTGCACAACAATGTGTGGGTGCGTCGCGGCGGCTTTGTGCTGGTCGAGCTCTACCCCGAAGGCGAGGTGACGGGCAAGGTGGCAGGCGAGATTGTCAACGTTGTGCTGGACGAGAAGAGATGGCGTAAGATGCCGTACTGGTGAGGAATTCCTATTGACTAGCAGGCTTCTGCAACAGGGACTGTACTGACGTGTGCTTGGCAGGCCGAAGGAGTTCCCCTTGAGAACCTTTGTCGACGATGATGACAGCGAGGAAGAGGAGTCGACCGTGGGCAAGCTTCCCCCGAGCGACTCAGAGGACGACGACTGAACATTAGAGACGCACACACACATACACACACACACACACACACACACACACACACACACACACACA